>VDFB02000363.1:76913402-76958004 GCA_007258455.2 Sequoia sempervirens | reverse complement strand
TACTAAAGATTAGTGGATCCTTGTGCTAGTCTGAAGGGCACGTCCATGATGGATGCGTATATGAATCATTCTTTACCAATGTTGTGCATCTATCTGGGAAGAATTTGGTGCTCAGTGCTCGCATGCACCCTTTTGCATCTAGATCTGAAGGAAAATGCAAACACAACATTATCGAAACTGGATATTTTTCCTGTGTGTTGCTATCTCCGACATCAATGAAGTCAAAGGAAATAAAACTACCAAATAAATGCTTGACCTATTTAGGGAAGGCCTGTTATATGGAGACTTTCAACTTCTTCATTAGCCAATATGGGGACCTATTATCTCTGTAGCATATAGTTCATACCTTTGAGGTTATTGAGGGGCTTATTTTCTTGACGTCTCTAAGATCTCGAATGTATTTATGACTCGGCTCTACGTTGAGCAGATGTAAAATTTCAAATGATTTTAATGCAATGGAAGCTACCACTTGGTAGCACTTATATATAGTTTCTTTCACATTTAACTACATTATTATTATATATATATTATTTCACATTCAACTACATCATTATTCTAAATATATTACTTATCATTTCATTTTAAAAATACATTATTTATTTTATTTTATTTTTTACTATTTTATCAAATTACATAATAGTTTCCAATAATTGTCTTCCTTACTATATTTATTATTTATTATTTTCTTTTATTTGGATTAACTCTTATATTTAATCTTAAATTTAATAAACATTTACACATCAAAGTATCAATATTTAATAGTATACATTTATATTAGTTATTTGATTAATAATAAAATACTTCTAAAAATAATATAAAGTAAATAAATAATTTATTTTCATATTAAATAATAAAATTACAGATAAGATTGGAATCTATTTTTCATTAAATTTCTAACATAAATAGAGGAGGTTCCTCAAGAATGATATAATTGACATTTTATTCATAGATTTAGCTAAAATATGTAAATTAGTAAATATTATATATTTATATTAACTTATTATTTTATTTATGAAGTATATAAAAACCACTTACTTATAATATGTATTAAAATCTATTTAAAATATCTAATATTTTACTTACATTCAAAGGCATTCTATAGTGGCATCAAGGACCTTCATGTTGTGACAATATTTGAAAAACTATTTAGAATCAACAATTATTTATAAAAATAATAAATTAAAACTTTAAAATAGATCTTAAGTAAATAAAATAGATAGATGTATTAAGAAGTCTATACTAGTTTATTTAATACCTATATTTATTTTTTTTCTAAAGTTTAGAAAAATAAAATTGAAATACATTATTTAGTTATTTCTTTAAAATAATTTGAGTCACTAATTTAAATAATCATGAAATTTTTCTATGTACAAGGGATAAAATCACGACTATAAATCTATATAGAGGATGAGATGTTTTAAGTAATGTATTAGAGACGTCTTGATGGGGGTACTAATAGATAACATAATAATAGATGCATCTTAGGTCATTGTTTTTGGCTAAAGAGTTCAAAAATGTAGCAATAAGATGTGATAAATTCATCAACATAAAATAGTGTAAACAAGAGACCAAAAGCGTAAGGGTATTTATTTCTTCCACAACAATTGTACTACATGTTCTTAGAAAAGTTTAAGATTTAATTAATATAAAAAAATTAAAGAATCTAAAATACTTTTAAAATAATATTTGATGTATTTTAATTATTTTTATTTTTTAAGAAAAATTAAATATAACATAGATTTTTGTGGTGTTTTATTTCAAACAAAAAATTATATATTAATTTAATTATAAATAAATGGTATCTTCTAAATGTATATATTAGTTTTACTAGTCTATATCAATAATTATTATTTATGAAAAATCTATATAAGTGTAAGGGTACAATATCACATCCAACACCTTTAAATCTTTCAATTTTGTGTCACTTGGGACATCCTAATACTTAATTTGCTTCATTTAGTACATTAGTCAACCCTAATCTAGAATTTATCACCCAGACCTACACTATCTAGATCACCTTAGAACATGACCAATCAAATTGATTAATACTTTTCCTTAGACTAGGCCACATATGTGGTCATATTCCCTATAGTGGACTAGATCTATGTCCTATAACTCTAATTTTATTGTTTAAATCTCCTACTTCCTAGGTCAACATTCTTGAAATATGAGTTATATCCGTTAGTGTACATGCCAAAGGTCTAAAGTTGCGTGTATAGGAATTTTATTTATGTATACCTTGAGAGGATAGTTAGGATCATCATTTCATCATCAATCATTTTTATATTGTACATCTATGTTTGAGTCATTATTATATTAGTATTACTCTTGGTTAGATTACTTGTATCAACATTTGCATCTCTATTTGGTGATTTTTAAATCTTCTTACATTATTCATGGGTCTTGACTTATGTCATGGAAACTAACAGCCTTTTATTTGTCTATAGTAACTCACTAAATATGATTTTTAACAACACCATTTATTTTTATGTAGATGTACATGTAAAAAAATGATATATATGCCACATCTAAAGAATATTAATTTTCACACATTTGTATGACATGTTGCTATGTCTAGCTAGCATCTAAAGACACTTAATGTGTCATTGTTTAATACAATGTAATAAAGATGAATAAAGATCATCTAGATGAAATCATTTAGAGAACACTTCAATTATCTAAAAGAACAAAAAAAAAGTTTACATTATTAAAATAATTTTGAAAGCAAAATCTATCTTCCATTTATTTCAAACCTTTATAATCTTTCAATTATCTATATATTATTTTCATAACTAACAAGGATAACTCTTTTATGCATTCCTCTCTCTACTTCATTTCTCACATGTTCTCATCCTTAATATATATAAGAAGGTATGCTCTCACCTCTATTTTTCTATTTTGAAATTATTTTAGAACATAGAAGCACTCAAAATTGAGGCTTCCTTGTAACTATACTATCTTAGATTTATAAAAACATTCATTTTTTGGTTAATTTTAGGTCATTAATTATTTTTGGTATAGTCTTTTTTACAAACAAATTAGATTTTAATATGAGGCTTCTCTAGAGATCATTATAGCTTTAGTTTTATGCTAGGATGGGGAAATAATAAAATTTTCATGATCTTTTAGTAAGAAGAAGTGTATTTACAAAGAATTTATCTTTTCATTAAGGGAAGGTTTACAAAAAAGGATATTATAATATTTGGAGAGATTTCCGTTTATTGTTGCAATTTAACTCCTATTAGAAGTGAAAAGCCTTCTTTAGCCCACCCTCCCTCCTCTCTCTTTCTACACGATGATTTTTGGTTATGTGTAATTATAATAGATTCATTTTTAATAATAAAAAGGATAACATTTTCTTCCTTAGGAATATGGAATTTATTGGTTCTCATTATAAGGTATTGAGATTGAAGATGTTTTTGGTTCATTTAGATGTGCGATAATGGGATAGATAAAAAAAAATAGCGTACATTTTCTCTCTTATCTTAGATTATTGTTGAAAGTGTTGACTCTTGTATAGGGCTTGTATAGGGATGCCTCTCACATGACACTAAGACATAATTACTAGTTGTAAAGTATGATTATTAATTGTAAATGTTAAGCAAACTCAACCATATAGAAAAATAATATAATCTAATGAATACACATTTTAATATTAAAATTATAAATTATAAATATAGAGAAAAATAAATGTTTAGTTGTTTCAATAATTTTATTAATAAAATAATTCATATATTAACTTTACAATTATACATTAAATGAAATAAATAATATTAAAATATCACATTAGTTTATTTTTTTCTCTATTTTTATTTAAAATGTTTTAACTAACTAACATGAAATTTTACATTATTCTCTCTTTATAGATTTTAAATATAAAGGAGAAGCATAAACTTTTACTTTTTGTACCATTCACTTTATTTTTAATTTTTTAATTTAATTTTATCTTTTAATTTAAACTATATAAATTTTTATAGGTAATAATATCAAATTTATTTAGAGAGAATAAATTTTCTTAAAATTAAAAGAACAATTTTATATTAAGAAAATAAATTATTGAATATAAATTTAAATATATTCTTTTATATTAAATAATAATATTTCAATTAACTATATATAAAATAGTAAATACGTATAAATAATTTATATAATTTTAGAGAAAATATTTTTTATATATAAAGTAAAGAATGTTAAACAAATTGTATAATAAAGTATGATATATTATTGTAGAAGAAGGTGATATTTGTAAAGAATATAAAAATATTTTAAATTTGAAGAAACAATAAAATTAAGAAATTTTATTAACTATTTAAATAAAAAAATTTAAAAAATAAGTATCTTATTTTCTTAAAGTATTTTTTTTATAAAAAAATAATTATCTTGTTTTATATATATCATCTTTGAGATGGATGTATTTAAGATATCTATGTTAGTGTTGATGTTAATTAGGAGTTTATTTGAAATGATTAAGATTAAATTGTAAAACAATGAGAATTCAATCCTATTCAGCTTAGTTTATATGACTTTATAATATGCTTAAGCTCAATGATTATAAAAAATTTGATCTTGATAATTTATTAAAAAAATTATACATCATTTTCAACTCAAAGTTTTATAATTTGAATACACGACTTATGAAAATATCGTATCTTTAAACAAATTATATTTTTTAATGTATTATAATATACAAACAAATATAATTTAAAAACCTTTAAAATAACAAATATTCTTCATCACTATTAATATATATTTTTATAATAAATTTACAATAATTTTAATACAAAGTAGAGATGAGAACCTTGTTAATCTATATAAAAATAAAACAAAACAAAAAAAAGTGGAATGAAAACAATAATTAAAAATATGTTGCGTACCTAACAAATCATAACTGTTGCACTGAGCGTTGGAGACGCTAATGTTTGCCGAGATGCTTCCTTCCCACTATTACAAATGCATCGCCCTAAGATTCTGCCATGTGAAGAATGTTATGATGAGAAATTAATATAAGAAAGAAGAGAATAAACTCAACTAGAATGCATGCCTTTTCTTACGTTTCCTTTACTTTTTATCATTCATGAAGTTTACTCTACTTTTTCTTGACCTTTCTAGACAGCCACTTAAATTATCATCTTTTATTTATTCTTTATGTTTTTCAGATAATTATGTTTTAAGAGATTCCACATGAAAACTTAAACATATTCAGAGACAATTATTAAGAGATTTTATATTTATTTAAAATTAAAATAGTATCTATCATATTAGATGAATTATAGTGTTTATTTGAATAATTATATATCAGTTTGTGTATTGTTGGTGCTCCAAAATCTTTAAGGGTAGTTATATGTGTGTCCCCTTTATATCGATGTAATTACAATTATGTTTAGAGATGCATCTCTTCAAATGACATTTTTAAGTAACTAACATATCTCTCGTATAAAAATCTATATGAAAAACAATGAGAGATATTCGAGGTGCATATTTTCTAATCAATTTATCATATATAAGTGCAATAGATGCTTTAAAAAGATGTCTCTTTTATCTTTTACATGAATTTTCTAAGATAAGTATGTTAGTGTATAAAGCACAAATATTTTTTTGTTTAAGATAATTATATTAGTCTTCTAATAATGTCAATCACACTTTACAAACAAAAATTACACCACAAAATGAGATATTCTCTTTTTCTTCTAACATAACATTGTTTAATTAGTATTTAACTAGTCATATATAAAACCTAATGAATGCCTTGCATATATAATTTTTCTTTTCTATTATATAAATAAAGTAAATATAAATTAACATAACATATTTGTATTTTTTTTTAATATGTTAATCATGTATTTAAAAAAATATATATTAACCTTTGACATTAAATAAAATTATCACCACATGTCACCATGTATTAAAAGTTAACCGTGTGTCACCATATATTAAAAGTTAAAATTCACATATACATATGTAGCATTTTATATGGTTTTATTTAGAGATAAAGGTAAAAACAAATGTATTATTAATACTATTTTATATCTCACCAATTTATAAAGACGAATTAAAAAAAAACCTTAATAGAATTTAACCTTATGTCTAAGGTACTGTAAATATGACTAGCACTTGCACTAAAAGGGGGTGCAATGGTCACACCAATAGAAAAATATTTGTAAGTTAATACATTGGAAAGTACAATTCAATTTATGTATGGAAGATACACTTTTTTAATTTTCTTTTTTTTTGTATATAAAGATATTTCAAGAATGAAGTATTAGATTATTATGTTCTTGTGTATAGAATATTATTTTTGTAGGTTTACTTTTATTTTGCAAATTACATTAATAATGATGAGAAACATATGTTTGAAGGCGCTATTTGAAATATGCTATTTAAAATGTTTTATACATATTTTTAATAAACAATTGAAAGAATGGACTTGATTTAAAGATGTTTTCTAGGTTTGAGATCTATCTGATATTGTCTTCCAACACATTAATAATAGATTGTGCTTCAAAGGGCCATCAAACAACTTGAATAGATGACAAATTTGAGTTGCACGTGTCATGATTGATCGATATTAAAAGCCATATATGTGGAATTTTGAAGTTCTAATATTTTATGTGAGCAAATATAATGGAATACCAAACAATTATGTTAGTATTAAATGAATTTTGTAACCACCTCAAAATTGATCCAACTTGGGGCATCTAATTATCTCTTAACTTTGAATGTTTACCAAGCCATCATGAATACCCTTATGTTCCCTTTTGTTATATGCTCCTATTATTTTCTTTTGTATTTGATAGATGCAATTGAAAACATTCCATAAATAACTGATGTTGGAAGGAATTGTATTGCTTAAAAATTTCACATCCCAAGAAATAAAATCTTAGCATGAATATCTTTTAGGAACACATGAATTTATATCTTTCTATTTTCTTTTTTTTTATATAACCATGATAGGTAACCTCATGCCTCACATCAAAGATGAACAAATCAATGAGATTGAAGACTTAAGGATCTACATGATATGTAAAAAAAACTGAGCAACAACAATACAACATGTTCCAATGAATATACATTACAAACAATGTGTAGAGGCAAAAACTAGAAGCATCAAATGTTCACAAACAACAAAACTATTTTTTATCACCAACTTTTGAGTTGAAACAAATATATCAAAGTTGGAGCAAAGAATTTGTGAATATGTTCAATGTGGAAAACTACTTGACTGTAAGCCCTAGGTTATAACAATAGATACCTGCACTCAACATATGTTCTCCCTGATTCTAGTCATCTTTAAGAGTAACAATTCTATTGCAAGTTCATGACTGCATGTATAAATAAATAACAAAAAAAGAAGGTACTTCCATAAAGATTTTGCTTTGATATTTTTTCATGAATTCATGATATCTTAACACAATAACAAATCTCATTCAAGTTCATTGGTGCACCTATAGAAATCAACAAGAGAAGTGGAGGGTAGGTACCTTATTCAAGACCAAATTTGACCTTATATTAAAAATCTTAACTTGATCCATTGGTTAAAGACTTATATCAACAATTATGTTGGAATGATTCCCATCATGTGTTGAGACACACAATCCCATAGATAAAAACTACCAAAAACAAAGCCCAACTTTGTAAGCATCCTCAAATGATCCTTTATGTAAATAATTTGCATCCATACAAGCCATCGAAAGCAATAGAATTATTAAAACGCAATAAGAGGATGTACGGCATAGCACACTGCAAGTGATGTTTTACAAGTCAGAGACAGTTGTGCATGAGAAATTTCAAGCTCACACCATATCAAGTCAATTCCAAGTCTATGAAAGTCGTATGAGTAAACATTCAGAAAAGTTTGGCTTCTTCTCAGATTGATCTTTTGGTCAAAAACTCGCATTCAAAAGTAAAATGTTATGAGTCTCACTATTAGCTGCAAAAGCCCACAAGCAAAACCGTCATGGGCTAAGAATATTATTATTTCACTACTAATTAGGGTAAGGTCACATGTAGGGGGCTTCCTTAAAAAATTGCAAGGGTGCTGCTGAGATATTTTAGGAATATTTTAAAGCTGGTGGTCCCAAGAATTCAATTTTATAATTCAGTTTAAGAGTTTGAACTCCAAAATTTAAGGAACGAACTAATAAAAATTAATAAATAAATAAAAATTCTCTCTTTTTTATTTTTTTTAAGGATTTAATATTTTAAGTGATGAGGGCAATTTCTAGCACTTCCTCAATTTCACCCCCTGAAATTTGCAGTCCTAAAAGGTAGGGGCTGCTATTTTTCATTTTCAGAAAAAGATTCCAATTAATCTTATAACATAATTTTCTTTTTTCATGAGACCCCCTGATCCATAAAAATAGAAGCCCAAACCCCATGGGCAATACAGTTATCCTACTGTATAAGGTTACCTCAAAGATTCTGGACAAATTGTGACATGCTGCCAACGATGCTGATGAGAAAAAATGAGCAGAGTTTCCAAGAAAAATGGAACCCTATCAAAGGAAGAACTGGTAAAAATGAGACGAACCAAAAATAATCTGCCGACAGCTGCTGCTCCAATATATGGTATCAGATTCTTAGCTGGAGACAAGATGTTTGTAGACGAAAATATTGGTTGCGAGTTAAAATGCGATTTGATTGCCCACTCCGGTTTGATTCCGAGATCGGATTTTATTTGATTTGAAGATATTATAAGTTTATATGCATTGTTTTTTCCAGCTTGTATTCTGGCGAAGTTTACCGGTCAGGAGATAGGTTTTGCAGCGTGAGACAGATTTTCCGTTTAAAAGCCCACACAGAATATAGCCTCTCGGCTAAAAATTATGTTTCTTGTTTTGTACTAACAGACATGGCGGCGGTGAAGGGAGACTCAGACATAATAAGGTTTCAGGCAACCAAAGGAGAGATGAAAAGAGCAAGAGACAACCTAAGTAATATATTGGCTGCCATGACTCCTTTTCTGTGCAGGGAAGTCCCGTTTTGAGCTCATAGACGGCAAAATGTAACTCATTTTGCTGCAATCACCTGTCAAATGGCTCCTCCCGTAAGCATAAAAAAAGCACCCTTAAGAGGAAAAACGCATCTCACTGGGTGTCGCGCAGGCCAACACCCTCCAATAGAACTAGCTTGGCGGTGTCCACCCCATATATATTCTTCTAAAAATATATTTCTTTGCTTATTTCCATGGTATTTCTGGTTCACCTAAATAACTTTCAGCAAACCATTGGCAGGTGTACAGCCAGAAGATGTGACCTTGGTCAGAATCTTCCTGCATTTCGTGCCAAACTGCTAGTTTGGAACAGGACAGGGGCATTCATTTAAGCTTAAAGGATAAGGGATCTTCTCACATGCTGAACTTGCAACTGTAACACTGGACGTGCCTACAAAACGTGGAACCAAAGACGAGACACACGAACCGTTTGACAAAATGCCTCAAAGGAATGTGGTTTCACAGAATGACAGGGTTGTAGGATATGTAAAGATGGTTTACTTTTTTCATATTTTTATTTATTTATTTATAGAATTTCTTTTATTCAACCAGAAACATTCCGGAAACATGAGGATTTCATACATTTACACATATTCATTTCCTTTTCCGAAAGTAACTTTCAGGCCTGTACAGAAGTCATATACATTTTTAGTTTGAAATGAAATAATGGAGCTTGTTTTGAAACCTTTAATTTTCAATCACACAACATGAATACAAAATGTATCATTATACAGTGGGTACGTTAGCTGCCAATCAATGACAACCCAAGGAAGGAATGTTACATTTTCTCTATATATACAAGATCTAACTTTAATGGTCTTTAACAGAGCATACTTCTATGCCTACCACCAAAACAAATAACATACACAAGTCAGAATCTCCCAGCCAAGTAGAGCATATGTGAAAGTCAAAGAATACCTTAAGGAAAGAAAGGAGGAAGCCATGCCTTAAAACTCAAAATGCTACAAGCAATACCATGCAAACTGAACACACGGATATTCACCATTACATACCAATTTCTCACTCGATACAACACAATCATGACATTTAGAAGGCAGATATCGATGGACTTTACACACACTATACAGCTTTATCAAAAGTTAAGTATACACTAATAGTAGAGAAGAACCAACCTTATTTTTGCAAGATCTCTATTGCTGTAAGCTTGACTCTCTAAGTGTCTCTCGAGAGACCTCCACTAGATTTTTTTCCTTCGAGGACCACTACCAACCAGGAAAAAGGAGTTGTCTCAAATAAGACCATCTACCATGGATAAATAAAGGTGTCATGTCATCCATCTGGTGAGCACTCCTCTTACAAGACCATTGGGTGTACATGGCTCTCTACATGGAGTGGAACCTGGACTTGTACTTCACCCCATCCCTTATTAAAAGAATTAATAAATAAACTTTCAAACTTACAAGTAATTAACCCTCCTTAGGGTACTACACTTAGGCCTTAAAATCCATAATAAATAGAAGTATATATTCCCAAAAGTTATTCTTAGTCACCTGAATTAGTCAGGTGAATTAGAAATATAATGGAAATAAGTAAAGAATTTTTTTATATATGTATATAGCCAGATGACGTGACATTGGTCAAAATTTTCTCACATGTTGAAGTTGCAATTGCAAAATTGGGCATGCCTACAAAACATGTAACCAAAGACAATACGCACAACTATTTGACAAAATGCCTCAAATGAATGAATGAATGCTTTTAATCACGTCCATGAGGCCAAGCAGCCTATGGGACCCATAGATAGCCAGTGAAGAAACCTGAACCCCTGAAAACGCAAAACCTATGTTACCTTTTCTTTCTGCATCTTGAATCTTCTGTTGTGTATCTTGAATAGAAAATTTGCAAACCTTATTATCTTCTCTTCTTCAAACAAATCACCCAGGTTGTTCCCTTTTAATGTCTCAATATAATTGATCCAGATGTCCTTGTAAGCTGAACATTCCCTGATGGAATGCCATTCTGTCTCAACCGCGTCTTGAGTGCAATATCTACACCTTATGTCTGTCTACTCCTCTTTAGGTATCATCCATCTTCTGGTCTCACATCTAAGCTGGTGCGAACTTGTTCTTATCTAAGTTATTAACATTTTTGTTTTCCATTTTATTTCCATTCCGATGTAGGTCTTTTGTGTATGGTCATGTGTAAGGTTATAATGTTTGACATAGTATTTATTTTTTCTCCCAAGTGGCCCTTTCCACATGCTTTCTTTGAACTTATTTCCCCATTATTATTTGGACACTCACTTATGCTAATACCCCACTTGCTCATCCATTTGATATTTTGTTTCATCCACGTGCTTTTTCTTCTATCTAAATTTTTCATTAGCTGTCATTTTTGGCTAGCGATGAGTCTTTCAAAAGAATGTGAAAGACCCAAGGAATTGAGAGTTGGTGATGAAATAACAAGTGACATTCAAAGAAGAAGAGACAAAGTAATGGAGCGGACTATAGGACAGCAGGACCAGCAAATTTTCACTTGTCATTTATTTTGCACACAAAACTATATGGAAGGATGTGAGTGGGTGAGATTTGTGGGAATTGTCTACGCAGCCAATAGAATGCACATTTGACGGTATTGTAGACGTTGAGATTTGTGTCTGAAAATTCGTAGAAGAAATGCAGAATTGTGTGAAAGGTGGACTCATTTCATATAGAAAACATCTGGAACATAGATTGTGAATAAAAAATTATTGTACTGCTCTGCATTTTCAACAGTAGATTGTGATTTTTCATAACGTATATAAAAAATTATTCTACTACTTTGCATTTTCACACATTGCCATCGCTCACATTTTTGCCGCCTTTCTTCCGCGCGGTTTCTTAAAAAATTGAAGCCACTGATCAATCTACGGCCTTCATATTTTCTTCAGCAAATGACATCAAGCTTTTGGTCTTATCTCCATCACCGACTCTTTCGCTCTCTTATATTTCCAGATGGTACAAAATAGGAATAATTTTGGCGCCACTTAAATAGAAATGACATTTCTGCAAACCAGCTAGCGATGGCTACCCAGCCTACTAAAAGGCATGGGCATGGATGCATGAGCATGGCGCATCCATAGTTTTGCAAATTACAATATTACACATATGTCGAGAAAACTATTGGAAGCATTGTTCCATACCACATTAAAAGCCAAACAATTATTTTCCTCTTTAGAAAGTTTTAGAAAGTGTGTTAATTTTGATATATTAAATATTTTAAGATAAAAATTGGTTTTTTTTTTTTTTAAAAAAAATATTGTGGAATTGGTTTTAGAAAGTGTCTTGCTTGATACTATTAATCTTACAAAAGTATAATGTATTTCCTAAGCTTTTAAATAATACAATCAGACAAGATTCATAATTATATAAATTAGAGATTAAAATATAAATAATAAAAGATTTTATGTATTTTTAAATAAAAATTAAATTTAACATTTAATTTTAAAATTAATTTTACAAATTAAAAAATCATTGATATATCTCTTAAAATTACACTATAAAAGGAGTCTAAGGTCAGTAGAATGAGGGAAATGGATATGAAAACAAGAGTAACATAAACCTTAATAAACTCTAATAAGTTCTAAAAATGATAGTGTAATTAAAGGTATAGTTCTAAAATCCTACAAGAAATGCAACTATAAGCCTAAGATCAAACTCTACAAAAAGTATAGGATTAAATATCGTACATGAATTAACCTAGGATAATTAAATAAATTAATACAATTCAAGCATATATTATCTTATGTAAATAAAATTGAGATAAAAATTTGACAAATGAAATTCTATGTTAAGAAATTAAATACAAAAATGATAAGACACTTAGCTCTTGGATTAGTGATAAAGAATAATTGTTGATGTACATAAAAAAATATTAATTTCAAAAAAATGATTCTCTTGATGTGCTTGCTATCTTAGAATTTGAACAAGCTTTAAATCTTCTATGGGTTAATCCTAAGTTGCTCAAGGTTAATCTATAGCAACACATAACTAAGCTCTTAGATATTATTTGGAAACCTATGAAATTCTACAACCTCATTTACTACAATTTTAGTTATTTGTTGATGCATAAGAATTGAAAATATTCAAACATACCTAAGGGCATGCTAAGTGAACTCTCTTGATTGATAGTATTTATAATCTTGGGGAAATGGTAAAAGATAGTAAATATAAGCATGCAATAACCTATATACTAAATAAGATGCAAACACATTCATTTTGGTGCTCACAATAACACTATTCCTAGAATAGGATGTGGATTTTACTTGTGATTGATAATAGAGTAGTTAAATACACAAATAAATATCTTTAAATTCCAATATGTAACAAAAATTCACACAAAATTGTACCAAGTTGGCTTCTTGTAGCTACGAGGAAAGGATAGAAGTTGGAACCTTAAAATTTTAAAATTTGAATATGGGGTTAGTCACAAGTGGCCCAAGATCAAACCCAAGCACTAGAAGATTGACCCAAGATAAAGAAATAAAAATTTAAAAATCTAGAAACAAATTTAATCTAAATACCTTAGAATATAATTACTTAAAAGCTTAGGGCAATTTCAATACAAAGTAGAGATAAGAACGTTGTTAATCTATATAAAACTAGAAAAAGAGGAGGTGGAATGAAGGAATAGATGTTGCGTACCTAATAAATCATTACTGCTGCGCTCCAGACGACAATGCTCGCTGAGATTACTCCTTCCCGCTGTGAAAACTGCAAAAGTGAATTAGAGTTATATCTAGTTCTACAATGTGTCGCCTGCCCTATATTGGCTCATATTTATATGCGGTGTAATACGAATGTTATGATGATGGAGATTAAAGTGGGGAGGGACAATCTAAAACAAAAACAATAAACTCAACAATATGCGTGCATACTTTTACTTTTCTCTTTATCTTTAATCATTCGTGAAGTTTTAACTACGCATTTTACTTTTTCTTTACCTTCCAAGATGCTCACTTACATAATGCACTTTCGCTTTTTCTTTACCGGCCACTCAAATAATGCACTTTTACTTTTTCTTTATGTGTTTTTTTCAGGTAATTAAGTTTTAAGAGATTCCACAGGAGGAAAAATTTACAGAATAATATCATTTACTCTTCTTTACAGTACGGAATGGGGAATTGTTTTTCTTTTATTTGAAACATGTTTGATATAGATTAAATAGATATTTTAAGATATTATTTTTTAGATAGATGTATTTAAAATATTTATGTTAATTGGAATATTTAAAATATTAATTTAATATTTTTTGTTTGATAAATAAAATAATCTTTTATATTCATCCAAATGCATATTAATAATATATAGCATTTATTGAATAGTATTAAAACATTTCATATTTATTCAAATGTGTAATATACAACATATTTAAACAAAACTAAAATATGCATCACATTAAAAAAGTAATAAATGTTTAAGAATTATAAGTTAATCCTCAATAACTATTTGTTGTGAATAGATGAATATTATTGTCAAACTCTTACCTAACTATTAAATGTTCTTTTTATTTGTCCACATGAATTTATTCTATTGTCAGAGGGCAAGGCCTATATGGCATCAATGTGATTTATTTTGATTGGTCTCATATACATTGTACCCTAGTGTATTTTTCTCCAAGATGGCTTGTTGGGGCTCGTTGAAAAATCTCTACTTACCATGTGTCATCTTTAGTAGTAACCAATTTGATCATCACTCATTTGCATGTAGCTCCTTATTGATAGAAAATCAATGGGTTCTATGTTTCCACTTGTGCAACACACCTAATGTTTCAATGGAGCATTACGGCCTCTTTTTTATCTTTATTCTTATAATATTCTCTCTAACATTGTGATTATAGAGAACATACCAATATTTTTGAAGGGATTTGGATGGAAGTTTTTAATATTTGGAAGATTTATCTTTTAAAATGGTATTAAGAAAGGTGTGAGGAGATCTAAATTGAACTTTGAATTGATGGGAAGAAGTTCTATATAGGGGATAGGTTCATAGAGAAGAGGTTGTTGATAATTTTTGATAGTTGTATTCATCTCTCTTTTTTGTAATTTAATTTTTTTGTAAAACAAAGTTGTATTTTAGCTTGTGTTCTTGGTAGATTTCATCCATGGGACATGAATAATATGGTCTATTACATCCATCATAATCATACTTAGCGACATTATCTATAATCATCCCTTGTGTTGACTAGCTATATTTACCTAGTTCTTTTGCTAGTCAACTTATGGGTGGAGATATATCCATATCACTCTCATTCATTCCACACATTTGATCATCCCTCTTTAACCTCAAAATGACCAAATTTACTATCTACATATGAGCATCCCCCTTTAACCTCAAAATGACCAACTTTACTATCTATATTTGAGCATTGCCCTTTGACCACAATGACAAATAGATATTCCATCACATGTAGGTTTTGTGGACCTTTTTATCCAATCAAGTGTTGACCTTTTAACTATTGACAACATTATCTAGTTTCCACAAGGTTATCCACTATCTTTATTACAAGGTGGTTCTCACTGAATTATTAGATCAAATATTTAGTTTCCACAAGGTAATCTAATTTTTCTATCTATGGGGTAACCCCCACCAAATTGCTAGAGTATTTTTTAGTTTCCATTAGGTTGGTTATAGGGTGGCTTCCACCAAATCACCAAATTCATATTTCATGTCATCCTTAACACTTCATTATTCACATGTGGTCTAGCCTTTTTCATAGTTTTCCCCTTGATAACCCTTATTATTGTTTGCATTATCATAACCCTCTAGTTTCTATTTGACCATTATTAAGGGATGTATCCCACTATTTGAAATGAGTCACTGCAATTCTTTTGATTCTCATAATTTATTAGGGAGTGGATCTACATAGATCACTCCCACTAAAACCAAACTTGGTTAAGATTAGGCTTATTTTCATATATATATTTATCAAATATATTTCAATCTACATTTGCAAATCACGTATTTTTATTATGTAAACATGTTGAATCAGGTAATGATATTTCAATTCATTTGTTTATGTGTTGGTATAATTTTCTTTGTTGGCATACATAGAGACTACCTCTCTTAAGTGCTTTGTAGGAATACATACAAGAGCAAGAATGAGAAAAAATACTAAAAGGAATACACAAACATACATAAATTCAACTAGTTTCTCTCCTTTTTGGTATAAAGTATCATTTACATTTTATGATTTTTGTTACTATGCCATTCCTTTAGTATAATTTCTCCCATAGTTTGTTGCAAATCTAATGAAGTGGGGGAAGAAAGTAATACTGAAAAGTGCATACCCTGTAACTTTGCTATTATATTTTTGCATCCTTTTTTAGCTCAATATCATTTGGGTATGTTTTTATCATGATATATATCCTCATTCCTAGTGAAAGTCAATTTTGTTCATCCATATTCCCTTTTCCATTGTTTGATCCAAAGGATCTTCATCAAAAATTGAAGTTTCTCTTTTATCTTCAAAATTGGTATTATCAACAAGAGGGTGAAATCTTGACTCCAACGCAACTCGAACTGAGTCAATCGGAGTCCCGAAGCTCAAAATATGTAAGGTCAAACCTATGGTGAACCCTCAGAAAACAGGGCAGAAAAAAGGGTAAAAAAATCAAAGTTGTCAAAATTGGCCAAAGTCAACACCATTGTGTAGTGCTCATCATCATGATTCTGATGAAGTTCATTTCATGAAAAATGGAGTCTGTATGACGAAGTTACAGATGGTCAAAATCTAGGTCAACCTGATGACGTCAATGCCCAGTCAGCACCATGGCCAATCAGCCCTTGACACTTGTCATCTCCTCAATCCTCCATTTGGCAAATAGTTTGGAAAAAAAAATTCAAAAAAAATAAATATTAAAATCAAAAAATAAAATAAATGAAAAAAAATATAAAACTAAACTCCTAAGAAAATGGGATAAAACCCATCCATTAAGGGGGGGTGCCCACTTTATGTGGGAAGCCACCCACACATGGGGGGTGACCCACATTATGTGGGAACGCCACCCATGTTATGGGGAGCGACCCACCTAAAGTGGGGGCGCCACCTAACATGGGGGTAGCCCACACTTTGTGGGGAGCCTTCCATAAAGGTGGAATCCCCAAATTTAAGGAGGTTTTTATTATTTTTTTCCTAAAATTATTAAATTTGCCACCCCAACAAAATAAATCAAGATTTATTTTGTAACAACAAATGCTCGAAAAGAATAAAATTAGGGGCTTGGAATTTTTAAAGGCGGATATTATTGTTAATTTATCTATGTAAAGGAGATTATTAATATTTTTATGTAAAAATGGAGAGATAAGGTGGATTTTGTAAATCATTTGGTTGTTAACCAAATTGAGTAATTGTTTTGTATAAAAAGGGGGAGATTAGAGGCTTAGGGGGGCAATTGAGAATTCCTCAAGAGTTGGAGACTTAGAGCATTTTGGGAGATAATTTGTTGTTCATGTACGTCGGGAGAATGTTGGAATTCTGTCGTGCTTGAAGGGAAGGGCTTGCCAGCTATTGTAATGCCAAATTTTTGAAGATATCAATCGGATCGGTCTACTCTTTGGAGAGGGACCCGGAGATGTATTTGTTTTACAATGAACTCCGTTATCAAGCAGTTTGCATTTTCTCTTTCTTGTCTCCTTCTGAATTCTGTCTTTTTCTCAATTCCATTAGTTTAATTATGTTATGGTGTTGATTTCATTTTAGTAATTTGGAGATTGGAATTGTAATTGTTATGCATTCTTTAAGCAATCGTCTTAGATCCTAAATCGGATCAAATTGGTATCAAAGCTGTGTTTTGACTAAGTATTGCAGATTCGAATGCTTACATGCTCCCAGCTTCAACAAGGCAAAGGAAAACTTGAAGAGTATAATCCAGAGATTGGAAGACAAAGAGCTCGTTCACGAACACAGATGGCAGATCCAAATGATGGACAAAGTTCTGAGCTTGGTGAGAAGGAATTTCAAAAGGCTTTTCTCGACATGAAGGCCATGGTCGAAGTCTTATTCCAGGAGAGGCAAGAAAAGATGCGGAGACATGAAGCTCGTGTAGGCAAAGGAAAAATCAGGAGATGATCCTGAGCCTCTAAAGACACCTCCCTCTTCTCCTTCTCCCTCTTCTCCCTCTTCTCCTTCTTCTCCTTCTTCTACTCATTCTATGCCTTTTAATCCTTTTAAGGGTGCACATAAGCCCAAAATTAAGTTGGATGTAAAATTTGACTTACCAAAATATTGTGGTGAATTAAATGTTGAAAAACTAGATGATTGGATTTAGCAGGTTGAAGTCTATTATAGAGTCCAAAATCTCGTAGATGATGCTGATAGGATTCAACTTGCTACTCTTCAGTTAGGGGGTAAGCTCTAACTTGGTGGGAGAGTAGGACTAGAGCAAAAATCTCCCAACATGGTAAATTCAATTTGTCCTGGACAGAATTTGTAAGTGCTCTTAAAAAGAAATTCTATCCCTTAGGCTACATGCAACAGCTAATGATGAATTGGCAGATGTTTAGGCAAGGGAAAGGTCAGTCCGTTCAGGAGTACACTCATGAATTTCGAAAAAGGGCTATTGCATTAGATGTTCCATTGTACACCCAGGATACTTTGTTGAAGTATATAGGAGGTCTTCATTCCTACCATAGACATTCAATTTTGGTTTTGAATCCCAATAACCTTGACGAAGTTTGTGTCCAAGCTACCCACTTAGAGTCTAGAGGTAAGGGATCATTCATTGATAAGTTTGATAAAAATCCATCTAAGTCTGATGGAAAGTCTAAGGGTAAAGATAAAGAAAAAGATAAAGGTAAAGGAAAGAAAACAGCTATGGTGAAGAAAGAGGGTGAAAATCCCACATGCTCGCATTGCAAGAAAGAGGGGCATGATGAATCGAGGTGCTGGAAATTGCATCCGAAAGCAAGGCCAAAAAGATTTGGAGGCAATAAAGGCAAACAAAAGACTACTACTGCTATCATTCAACAAGATCTTGGATCTGATTCCAGAGATGAGACCAAGATCGTTGCTGCCGGGATCCAAGGTAAAGGGAAAAGTATAATTCTCTCTTCTGATGCAAGTATTTCTAATGCAAGTACAAGTAATGCAAGTAAAGTATCCACTCCTAAAGTTGATAAACAACAGAATGAACTGTTCCACATTCGTGTGGTAACTAAACACACAAAGATTGATACACTATTTGATTCGGGCTCTCAAGTCAACTTGATTTCTGAAGAGGTTGTTAAGAAATTGAATCTGACTACTACTCCTCATCCTAAGCCCTATCCACTTGGATGGGTATGTAATGAAGCACAGTTGCAAGTGACAAAACAGTGCAAATTGCATTTTTCCATCACTGCTAATTTCATTGATGAAGTAGAAGTAGATGTTGTACCTCTGGATATTTGTGGGCTTGTATTAGGGAGTCCTTATCTGTTTGATAGAAAGGAAATCTTTTATAGGGGGGAGAACAAGTATCATATTTTTAAAGATGGGGTAGAATACATTGTATGTGCACACAAGGTCAAGACTAATCTCACACTAGTTAATGCTAGTCAAATGAAAAGGTTAGTCAACTCTAGTAAGAACTTTGTGTTAATGCTTGTAAAATCCAAAGAAGAAGATAACTCTAAGGCATTTAAGGTGTGTGACCCAAAACACAAGGCTGAAATGGTCAAAATTGTTTCTGCTTATGATGACTTGTTTTAGGAACCAAAGGGGTTGCCACCCAAGAGGGAAATACAACATGAAATTCAGCTGCAGCAAGATGTGCCATTGCCTAATATCGGCTTATACCGTTTGTCCATTATGCAGAATGAGGAAATCAATAAATAGGTTTAGGAGTTAGTGGAGAAAGGAGTTATCCGTCCTAGTACATCTCCTTGTGGTTCTCCAATTGTGTTGGTTCCAAAGAAAGATGGATCTTGGAGAATGTGCATTGACTACCGTGCCCTAATCAAGATAACAGTAAAAAAAAGGTACCCTCTTCCAAGAATTGATGATTTACTTGATCAGTTGAAACATGCAGTTTATTTCACTAAATTAGATTTGCGAAGTGGTTATCATCAGATTAGAATTGCAGAAGATGACATTTGGAAAACTGCTTTCAAGACAAAACAGGGACTTTATGAATGGTTGGTTATGCCCTTTGGGCTTTGTAATGTGCCTGCAACATTCATGTGAGTCATGAACGATGTCTTTCGTCCTTTCATTGATGATTTTGTCATTGTCTATCTAGATGATATTCTTATATTTAGCAAGTCTTGGGATGATCATGTAAGTCATGTAAAGAAATTTTTTTATGTTTTGAGAAAAGAAAAACTTTATGTAAAGATGTCTAAATGTGAATTTGCAAAGACATCTCTAGTGTACTTAGGCTATGTCGTAGGGAACGGTCAATTGAAAGTAGACCCTGCGAAGGTCGAAGCTATTGTAAACTGGCCTAAGCCAAGTACTATAACAGAAGTCAAAAGTTTCTTAGGTGTAGTCCAGTATTGGAGAAAGTTCATTGCAAACTTCTCCTACATTGCATCATCATTGCACGCATTGACAAGTACAAAGACAACTTTTCAGTGGGGAGGTCCACAACAAAAGGCCTTCAACAGTTTGAAGGAAAAGTTAAGCATTGCACCAGTTCTGGCTTTACCAGATCTACACCAGCCATTTGAGATAGAGACTGATGCAAGCGGGTTTGCCATGGGAGCTGTTCTTATGCAAGGAGGTAAACCAGTCTACTACCACTCTGAAACCTTTTTAGGAGTAGTAAGTAACTATCCTACTTATGATAAGGAACTTTATGCATTAGTTCAGAGTGTTAAGAAATGGAAACATTACATAATGGGGAAAGAAACTATAATCCACACTAATCACCAGCCACTACAATACTTGCAATCATAGTCTAAATTGCAGCAAAGTAGGCATTTTAGAGGGATGGGATTTTTACCACAGTTTCACTTAGAAATTAAGTACAAGAAAGGTACCCATAACAAAGTAGCAGATATGTTTTCTAGGCCTCCTGTTATGAATACTTTGATCATCCTTAAAGGTAGTTCCATGGTGCATGAAATTTTTCAGGAACAATATGCTAATGATGAAAACTTTAAGGATATTTATTCAGCTTTAATTGCAGGAAAACAGATAGAAGAGAAAGATTACTAAGTACAAGATAAACTTTTGTATCATTTGGGCAAGTTATTTGTTCCAAAAGATGAACAAGCACATGTAATTCGTGAAGCTCACACTTCTTTGATTGCAGGACATTTTGGGGTAAGTAAAACACTTACTCAGTTGCAGAAATATTGTTACTGGCCTAAAATGCAAGAAACTATAACCAAATACATTAAGGGTTGTATTATGTGTGCAACTAGTAAACTAAGTAACAGAAAACTAGGGTTGTACACACCATTACCTATTCCATCTCGTCCATGGGAAAGTGTGTCTATGGATTTTGTTGAGGGTTTACCTAGATGTCTAGGAAGGGTCATGTAACGCCCGTCGTGCAAACCCCAGAGAACACACACACATGCAAATAAATTTTTTTTTTAAAACAATTAAATTAAACATACAAATACATTATACCATAATCACATAACACATTACATATCGTTAACACACTTAGTTCTCTGGGGCACGTGAGGTTACGTCGCAACAACTAAACATAAATAAAGATAAAGATTACAACAATATCATTTATTATATAATAACCAAGAATAATGATACATCCAATAACCATGATACGAGAATAATAAACATCACATCATACCACCATGATAAATCTCTTAATAGAGTTACAAATGATCCTAACTATTACATCATTATTTTATAGTTACATAACAATTTTTGATAAATGAATTACATTGAATTTCCCAACATGGGGATTGATACAAGAATAATGAAATATGAAATACAAGTGATTACTGGTACAACTCCACTACAGAAAGCTGAGAAGACAAGATGCTGATGGGGAACCCAACGGGTGCGGAGCACGTTCCACCCAACCATGTGAATTATAAGTAACTCACCCCCCGTGCTCAGAGGTGACGAGGAAGAGAACCCGACCATGAATGTCAAACTGACTCAACAATAACATAGTACAAAACAAGTACAACTCAAGGCATACAATGGACAACCATCAACGTTCACAAATCACATAACAAGATAACACTATGAAACTCATCACAATTAAACAAAGTATCACCAAATGTACAAGTGACTAAATAGTAATCATAAACCAAATTCACGAGAATCCAAAACAACACGATGAATACAAAATCCAGAAGAAGCGCAACCACACCTAAAATCCATTTCCAAATAAATCTAAAACAATTAAAAGAACATGATTCCATATAAATCTAAAACAACCATTCAATACACAATTCCATAGGCAACAAGAAACAAGTCAAACGGGTGTCAAGTGGGGAGGGTCATCACATAGCTCTCATGGGATCCCCTGGCACTTCCTCCAACTGAGGTGCCGGCACCCATCTATGGATCCCCTAGCCCTAAAATTAGAAACAACATAAAGATTACAATATCCAGAGGCAACCACAAACAAAGCACAAGGGTGTCAAGTGGAGAGTGTCATCGCATAGCTCTCATGGGATTCTCTTGGCCCTTCCTCCAACTAAGGCGCCGGCACCCATCTATGGATCTCCTAGCCCTTCCTCCTAACTGAGGCGCCGACACCATAGGGTAGCTAATGCGGAGCCAATAATCTCTCATGAAGACGAGACTATGGCTTTGCCGACCATGGCCTTCTCAGTCTATCACTAGTCTATGGTAGCCCTAATGCATAGCCGAGGAATCCAATGTTTTATTATCTTGTGTTTTTTAACTACCCAACCCCCTAAATTCTATTGTTTAGGTTATCACTTGTTTAACTACTCTTTCGTGGGTTATCCTAAGCCCTTCCTCATCTTGAGGCGCCGACGCCCACGAAGAGCCACTCTCCCTATGACCCCTAACATAAATCAAAACTAGGCAAGGGTTGAACTAAAACATATAAGCATAATACTCAAACAAACTCATGCGAGGCATTAACCCTCTCGCGATAACTCATAACCAAAAGTCTTAACAAACCGTTCAACCCTTCCTAACATAAAACCAATAACTCCAACAGCATAACCAAGCCGAGACTAATATTTTAACATAACAAGCCTCTGGAACAAGGATTACAAAATCAACAATAGGTTCCCACATCGAAAAGTAAAGTTACAACAATTAAATGGAAAACGATAACCAGCTCACGTAAATTCATAGCTTAAAGTAAACGATTAGCCCAATTACACAAAACACTCCAATTTTGAAACGATATAATGAAACACAAGAAGTTAATAATCCTACGCCAAAATATTTAATTCTTAACAAAAGACATCTGATAAATATCTAAAAATACATTAAAACCTTTGACCAAGGAAATCGAGAAACCATTGAACCTAAAACGTACAATAACAATTTCACTATTATATATAATTTGTTGCACTTAATAACCCATAAAAATCCCACTTTATAATTTTCACAAATACAACTTAGTCAATAAATTCCAACCTTACAACTATCTAAATTAATAAATACAATTTATTTAAACTTACAAACTATCTAAATTAATAAATACAATTTATTACATATACACACACACACACACATATATATATATATATATATATATATATATATATATATATATATATATCAACATAAAAATATATATTTACCAACATTTTCTTTACTTATAATTCTCAAAACTTTTATAAATAAAAATAAAAAATGAAAGTAATTATACTCTTATTGTGAATCTACACACCAAATATATATATATATATATAATTAATAACATTTAACAAATATTTAAAAATATATTAATAAATTATTATAAAGCAAGTATTTTAAAAAAATGTATATTAATAAATGTAAACCCGTTTAAAATTAAAAGCCAAATTTTAAATAAATAAATAAATAAATCTAAAAAGAAAAGTCCCTTCCATAGGGCCACTGGCGCCAGTCCTACGGACTGCGCGCGGTAGTCCGTATGACTGCTGCGCGCAGTAGTCCACAGACTGCCAGTCCGTGGCCTGGCGCAGGGCAGGGGAGGGGGTACGTCCCTGCGCCGACCCTCTCCTCTCCCATACTCTTAAATTAATTTTTTTATTTATAAAATTTTATTTATAAATTTTATTTTATTTTAAGTTTTATTTCTATAAACTAAAATTTCGTCCTTTTTCAGGTACGGATTCTGGTGCATACAGAAGGAATTTTTTTAATAAAAACAAAATACAGGGATTTAAATAAGTATATTCAACATTTATATATATATATATATACATTACAATTTAAACAGATTTTTTTTTTCCAGAACACATTAATGGAAGGGTTTACAGCAGACTACACATCAAATATATAAATAATATATATACTTATTAATAAAGTTTCAAATTTACTGTTTGCAAAAGATATTGCATCTATGTATTTTTCTCTAATTTGATCAAGTCAAGTTGGATAACTTTTCCTTTGAAATATCATGATAAATTTAAACAACTAAATGGGCAAGACACAAATGTTCTAAATCCGTTGAAATTTTCTCCATTCGATTTGTTATTCCCTAAAATCTAAATACCAAGCGTTTTCGTTCTCTTTCACATAATATTAAATTTAACTAAATCTCAGACAGATGTTTTATTTACAACACAAATTCATTCAAATCATAATGTTTGTTTATTTTTGCAGATTCAGAGAAATCAAAGATAGAGACGGAAACCTGGAGTCCTACGCTTCTTTGAGAATCTGATGAAGCCCGTTTGATTCTGATGACTTTGAAGAGCTCCCTGTTCGTGCTTCCAAATCTCCTCTACAGAATTTTGTGCTCGAACTCGAACTAATTCTCTGTTCAGAAAACTTCCGCAAAGCAACCCCGTAACAGATTTCTAATCCCTTTCAAGAACCCTCCTTAAAATAAAGCAAAAGAATCCAATATCCTTTCTCAAATTTCAGAATAACAAAAAAACCCCTATCTTCTGCAACCTCTCTAACTAATATCCTCTATGTGTGTGTACAAAGACTCCCAAAATTCTTAATTAAATAAAAATATATTGTCCATCCCTCACAAAAACTGTAAAAAAAATCAAAAATAAAAGAAAACAATTCTTTAAAAGCTAGCTTTTTACCCATATCTCTATTCTTATTTGCTCTCACAATCTTTTCATTCTTTTATTTGTTTTATTGTTTTAATTTCTATTTTTGCAACTTTACTTGCACATCACATTACTTATATAATTTAAATAATTTATTCTAATAATTATCCTCAACCAAATAATTTGATTAAAATAATTAAAACACATTTAATATTTAATTATCATTTAATTGAAACACATGAATTTCAAAAAAAATAATTTAAATAATTTAAATATTTAAATAGGATTTAATCTAACATTAAAATAAACAATTATTTCAATCATTTAAATAAAATAAATCATAACTTATAAAATGCCACCTTAAATAAAAAATGACAAAACACATAACACAAAACACAAATGACGACAATTACACAAAAATGAACAATACCAAACAAACGAGACGATCTGACATCATGGGACGGGATGACTTCATCGTCACCTCTATTTCAGCATTTAACCGTTGGGCTATTAGTGCTCGCCCTGTCCTGCCGAAGTAGGTGGAATTGAGACTTGTACCTACAATCCTGCATACAAACGAAGTCATGTACATGTGCATACATATATATATATATAAAATCAAATCATTAAATCAAAGCACTGCATTGTGAGAAGGAATCGCAACATAATAGGGCACTCGCGAACGAGTGATGCCATATTGTCCTTCATCACACCTATTCTAACAATTATAATATATCTGATAAAATAACATTTCTAAACTAACAATTCATCTCATGACATAATTCATTAAATCATTGCATCATAATATAATTCTGAAAATCAACTAACATAACCAACCATAATGTCACATGAAATAACGGCATCCTCTAACGTCTAACTAACCAAATCAAACAATATTAGTATCATCACAATCACAAGTAGCAAACGAATGCATAGAAAAATAATAAATCCAAACAGTAAGAGGAGGGGTATTACATCCTCCCTTTATCTTTATGTAGTAGTTGATCGGTTCAGCAAAATGTGTATCTTAATGCCATGTAAAAAGCAAGTCACTATTGAACTGACAGCTCAAATGTACTTCCAATTTGTATGGGTTCATTTTGGGTTACCTACTTCTATTGTATCAGATCGAGATTCTTGATTCCTAGGGGAATTTTGGTTAGCTTTGTGGGGACTCATGGACACCAGACTAAAGAAGAGCACAACCTTCCATCCACAGACCAATGGACAGATAGAGGTAGTAAACAGGACAGTTGTGCATCTACTCAGAGGCTACTACAACAAGCATCCCAAATTGTGGGATGAGAGTCTTCACTATGTGCAGCATGCTTACAACCATGCAACACACTCTTCTACAGAGAGGTCTCCTTTTGAGACTTGTTTCGGTTATGTGCCTAAGACTCTGATGGATTTTTCTTTTGGGAAAGATGATGTTGAAGATGGACGCCATGATGCAGAAAAGGCTTTGAAGTTCATCCAAAAAGTTCAAGCCATCCATCAGGCAGTGGAAGCACAGTTGGAAAAGAGTCAAGCCAAATACAAGGCTCGACATGATAAACATCACACTGATCATCATTTTCAAGTCGATGACCACGTTTGGTTACATATCAGCAAGGAAAGAATGCAAGGCGAAGGAAGAAAGCTCAAGCCAATTCGGTATGGTCCCTTTGAGATCTTGGAAAAGATCGGAACCAATGCTTTTCGCCTCAATCTTCCTCCATACATGCAGATATATTCAATTGTCAATGTTGAGAACTTGAAGTTGTATGAACCTCTGATGATATTGGATGAGGAGACTGACATTCAAGTTCCATCAGTTGATGATCTTTCACCAGAGTACATGTCAGAGTTTCTTGAAGACGTCACCCTAGACAGGAAAACCAGGACTTCACGAAGGGGAGCAGTTGAGTACCTCAGAGTGGGACTGAAGGTGATGAATCCAAGCAAGGAAAAATGGATGGAGATTGGTAAGGTGAGGTAACTTTACCCTCACTTACTTTCTGAGTAATCAAGCTTTCAGAGGTCAAAAAGCTCTCCAGTGGGGAGGACTGATCTGGAGGATCTTCGTCAAAAATTGAAGTTTCTCTTTTATCTTCAGAATCGGTATTATCAACAAGAGGGTGAAATCTTGACTCCAACGCAACTCGAACTGAGTCAATCGGAGTCCCGAAGCTCAAAATATGTAAGGTCAAACCTATGGTCAACCCTCAGAAAATAGGCCAGAAAAAAGGGAAAAAAAATCAAAGTTGTCAAAATAAGCCAAAGTCAACACCATTGTGTAGTTCTCATCATCACGATTCCGACGAAGTTCGTTTCATGAAAAATGGAGTCTGTATGACAAAGTTACAGATGGTCAAAATTTGGGTCAACCTGATGACGTCAATGCCCAGTCAGCACCATGGCCAATCAGCCCTTGACACTTGTCATCTCCTCAATCCTCCATTTGGCAAATAGTTTGGAAAAAAAAAATTCAAAAAAAAATATATATAAAAATCAAAAAATAAAATAAATGAAAAAAAATATAAAACTAAACTCCTAAGAAAATGGGATAAAACCCATCCATTAAGTGGGGGCGCCCACTTTATGTGGGAAGCCACCCACACATGGGGGGCGACCCAACTTATGTGGGAATTCCACCCATGTTATGGGGAGCGACCCACCTAAAGTGGGGGCGCCACCTAACATGGGGGTAGCCCACACTTTGTGGGGAGCCTTCCATAAAGGTGGAATCCCCAATTTTAAGGAGGTTTTTATTATTTTTTTCCTAAAATTATCAAATTTTCCACCCCAACAAAATAAATCAAGATTTATTTTGTAACAACAAATGCCCGGAAAGAATAAAATTAGGGGCTTGGAATTTTAAAAGGGGGATATTATTGTTAATTTATCTATGTAAAGGAGATTATTAAGTTTTTTATGTAAAAATGGAGAGATAAGGTGGATTTTGTAAATCATTTGGTTGTTAACCAAATTGAGTAAATTTTTTGTATAAAAAGGGGGAGATTAGAGGCTTAGGGGGGCAATTGAGAATTCCTCAAGTGTTGGAAACTTAGAGCATTTTGGGAGATAATTTGCTGTTCCTGTACGTCGAGAGAATGTTGGAATTCTGTCGTGCTTGAAGGGAAGGGCTTGCCAGCTATTGTAATGCCAAATTTTTGAAGATATCAATCGGATTGGTCTACTCTTTGGAGAGGGACCCGGAGAAGTAGTCGTTTTACGATGAACTCCGTTATCAAGCTGTTTGCATTTTCTCTTTCTTGTCTCCTTCTGAATTCTGTCTTTTTCTCAATTCCATTAGTTTAATTATGGTATGGTGTTGATTTCATTTTAGTAATTTGGAGATTGGAATTGTAATTGTTATGCATTCTTTAAGCAATCGTCTTAGATCCTAAATCGGATCATTGTTCCCACATCCTTGTTCAAAGTTCTTATGAGTCCATTTGATTAAAATTGTATTCCTCTTCCATATTCTTAACCCATCTTTAGTTTTCCTTTTAATGTATCCCCCTCTATTCTCTTGTTAATCAATTAAATTTTGTACCTAACCCCATCTTATATTAAAATTCAAACTTTATCCATTTTAAAAACTACCTTGTTGATATTAAAATTAATATGACCATGTATCATATGATGGCTCCCTTCAAGTTTATTTTCTCTTAAAAAATTTGGCCTTGATTATCATTTTAAAACAATGTCCATAGTTTGAGATGTAGTAGGGTGGCATTCACTTTTCATCCTCCTATCATTAATTTGGAATTAAAGATCATTAATCACTAGGGATTCCCCCTACTAAGATTTCATAATTGAGTCATTTTAGTAATTTCTTTGAATCGGGTCATCTTTGTCCCATTCTGACATAGGAAAAGTGAAATTATGAATTATTATTTTTTATTTATTTTACCTCTACTCAAAGAAAAAACCTCAATAGTACTTCAAAAATTATAAGAGTGAGATATATTCATCTTCAACCTCTTAGATAATTTTTATTTAGTCATTGGATAATATTGTAACAAGATCTTCATCAATGGTTGACTAATTTCCAAGGGTTTTTGTTGGGTGATCCATTTTGTTTTTTGGTTCATGTGTTAAATTTATTTATTTTTCTAATGTTTATATATGATCCTCTACATACCTCTTCCCCACACCCATCCAATTCATTCTCATCCATTCTCATTTCTATTCCAATATATTTCTCCATTTCCAACCCTTTCCATCTCTATTGTTGAATTCATAACCAAGTTATGTGTCTCCATTAAATCTTTGTTTCCCTCAAGCCCACAAGTCTCCTTTTTTAATGTGTAAATGTTTCATCTATTCCATTGTTATTAAGCATATATGTGTTGTCATTTTATTGTTTAAATTCAGCCCTTTATGAATGTGTCATTATTTACCACCTTTAAGAGTTTTTAGAGATTTCCATATCAAACCCCCACCTTAGTGATTTATACTTGTTTTTCAGTAACAAATAAATTTATTTTAAATCACTAAAATATAGTTTTAGTGACTTATAACATTTTTTAGATGAAACATTTCTCCCACCCTACATGTTTTCTATGTTTCTATTATCCATTGTCAGTATCATAAAGGTTCTACATGTTTGTGCTTTGATCAATTGTTGATTTCATGGACCATAGAGAAAATTAGTAGCTTTTTGATTATCAATTTATGGTAATTTGGATTGAGCTTGAAATACGACATAGGGACTAACAAGGGTAAAATCCCCTTAACCACTTATTTTTGTAGGGATTCCACTCACAAATTCATCTTGTAGATTAGTTAAAGATACATTTAATGGTTTCCCTCATAGGTGACAAAGTAAATTACCCCTCAAAAGTGATGAATAACCTCTCCCAAAACTTGTAGGTGATAGTTTCACAAGTTCAAAGCTATCCAATAAGTCACCACATTGTTGCAAGTGAGTAGTTGGTGTTGTCATTGATGTCAACAAGTGTTGGTGTTGTCATTGATGCCAACTGTATGAGAAGGGGTTTGTTGCAAGGATGTGCAATTGGTGTTGTCCCTGATGATGCTTTGATTAGTTTAATTATGTTTCCATTAGTAAGCTCTATTGGTGTCAACCTCTAGTGTTTCTTTGATAATATTTTGTATATGGATGTATGGTCATGTTTCTATGTTGTAGATAGTTTGGTGGTGACCAAGGAATACTGAAGATGTTAATGATATGCTTTTAGTGCTTGGTTTCCAAGTACTTTTGAGAAAATTGAATAAAAAGAGGAAACAATGTGTTGGAATGGTGTTCTATGTTGTAGATTAGCTTTTTGGGTTGGCTCCACATTTCTTCTAGGTTGAAGATCTTCCTATGCAGATCAGATATGTTGATCAGAGGTGTTGCATTCAAAAATTTGTGTACTGAATCATTGTGCAGAACAAGGTGTGTTAACCAATGTGTGAATTGTGTATTGTAAAGATGTCTGGGAAAAACAAATTTCTACATTTCTCCACATAGTGGTCTCAGGTCTTGCGGATCTAGAAGGGTGTTGATAGTGTGTGTGTATCTTTTTTTATATGAATTTGTTTGAGGTTTGGTGCTTTGGAAATTAGTTTCTTAAGTTGCAGTGTATGACAGAGTTGTTTGAATGAACTGGGTGTGTACATTCTTTAAATGAAATTTGTTGCAAAGGAATCTGTTGGATTTTAGGGTGTTTGTGGAATATTATAGATTGTGTTAAAATGTTATGTGGTGTTCATGAGTCTTCTTTAGATTTGAGGAAGTATGTACTTAAATGTTTAATGGTGTTAACATAGGTTTAGTCGACCTTGGGTGTTTACACTAATTGCAAAGCTACTTTGGTGTTTGTAAAAGTGTGGAGTGGAGTGTATGAGTGGAATTCATACACATTCTTGGTGCATAGGAAACAAAAAATAATAATAAGGAAATAAAGTTAGTAGGGGACATTTTATTTTCCAACACTACAAATAATGAGAGCATCTTTTCGTTGCAATTAGATGAAGATAGTGAAATGCCATTTTTACCCTACCAAAAAATTTTCCCAAAATTTTAAGGTGGAATTCATTACATTTTTGGTGTGTAGGAAACAAAATGTTTCATAAGGAAAAAACTGACAGGGGACAGTGTGTTTTCCAACACTATAAATAATGTGAGCATTTTTTTTGTTGCAATTAGATGAAGATATTGAAATGCCAATTTTACTATACCAAACCGTTGTTCTAAAATTTGAAGGTGGAATTCATTAAATTCTTGGTGCATAGGAAACAAAAAATTTTATAACTTGGAAATAACTGATAGGGGATAGTGCATTTTCCAACATTGCAAATAATGAGAGCATTTTTTGTTGTAATCAAATGAAGATTGTGAAATGCCATTTTTACTATACCAAAGATTTTTTCCAAAATTTTAAGGTGGACTTCATCACATTCTTGGTGTGTAGGAAACAAAAACTTTTCATAAGAAAATAACTGACAAAGGGTAATGTGTTTTCCAACACTATAAATAATGCGAGCATTTTGTTGAAATTAGGTGAAGCTAGTGAAAATTCATTTTTTCCCTACCAAAGAGTTTTTCCAAATCTTGAAGGTGGAATTCATTACATTCTTGGTGCATAGGAAACAAAAAAAAAATCATGAGGAAATAACTAACAGGGGATAGTGTGTTTTCCAACATTGCAAATAATGTGAGAACTTTTTTTGTTGTAATCAGATGAAGATAGTGAAATGTCATTTTTACTGTACCAAAGAATTGTTCTAAAATTTGAAGGTGGACTTCCTTACATTCTTGGTACGTAGGAAATAAAAAAATTTCATAAGGAAATAACTAACAGGGGACAGTGTGTTTTCCAAAACTACAAATAGTGTGAGTATTTTGTTTTATTGCAATAAGATAAAGATAGTGAAATTCCATTCTTATTGTACCAAAGAGTTGTTCTAAAATTTGAAGGTGGACTTCATTACATTCTTGGTGCATAGGAAACAAAAAAAAAATGTAAGGAAATAACTGGTAGGGGACAATGTGTTTTCCAACACTACAAATAATGTCACGAGCATTTTTTTTTTTGTAATTAGATGAAGATGGTGAAATGCCATTTTTACTGTACCAAAGAGTTGTTCCAAAATTTGAAGGTGGAATTCATTACATTCTTGGTGTGTAGGAAAAAAAACTTTTCAGAAGGAAATAATTGATAGGGGACAGTGTGTTTTCCAACAAGTTGCAAATACTGTGAGCATTTTTTTTGTTGCAATTAGATGAAGATAGTGAAATGTCATTTTTACTATACCAAAGATTTGTTCTAAAATTTGAAGGTGGACTTCATTACATTCTTGGTGTGTAGGAAACAAAAACTTTTCATAAGGAAATAATTGACAAGGGACAATGTGTTTTCCAACACTACAAATAATGTGAGCATTTTTTGTTGAAGTCAAATGAAGATACTGGAATTCTATTTTTACTATTACAAATAGCATTTAACACTGGTCATTATTCATTTGAAAGTATCCATGATGAGAAAAATATTTTCCTACATATATACATACACAACGTTTATTGCTATACTCTTTTGAATACCATGTATGCAATTAGTCTATTCGATACCATTGACTGCTATATTAAAAAGTGTTGAGCTCAAACAATTTAAATGTCAACTTTTTCTTTCACCTATAAGAAAGATACCATAAACAATAAGACTTTAGGTGGCACTGCCTACTAGTATATTTGATATTAAAATAAATTGGATGCACAACATATACACACAGCCAAACGATGCACTAATTGAGCTATTATATCTACCTTCGCATCCTCCACATCACTTTGTGCTTCATTCACATCTTCCTCATCCTTAGGGTTGCCATCTACACCCTCTTCCTCTTCATCATGGATTGTGGCATGAGCATGATTGTCTCTATGATTATCAACCTAAATCAAAGGAACAATATACTATCAAAATCAGTATATTCACAATTGAAATTAAATTTTCTAAATGAAATTGTAAAGCATTCTAATTGAAACGTTGGAAGGAAAGAGTAATTGGAAGTTTACAATCAAATACCAAACATTTCACTACCTCAGCATTTGGTGTTCTCTTAAAATGAGGGGACCTATTTGTACAACCTTTCTGGTCTCTTGCTTAAAACATTCCCACTTTCATGTCAACATAATAACTATTTGTCAAAGATTAAAATTAAACATTTGATTGCATCTTATAATAAGCGGATCTTACCCACACGTCTATCAAATGTGAGTATCTTGAAGGAGATATGCGCCTACACACCCTACCAAGTGTGTCAGACACCTCAACAACATTTTTCACTGTACAAAGCACTTTCCCTTTTAAAGTATGTATCTGTGGTTAGTATAGCAATTTATTGAAAAATAGTTTCCTACAAATATACATACACAAAATTTATTGCACCATCTATTATAAGCAAGCATATATTTTTCAATCATAAGAAACAAAATTTGAAGGTAGAATTCATTAAATTATTGGTGCATAGGAAACAAAAACTTTTTGAATAAAGAAATAATTGGTAGAGGACAATGTGTTTTCCAACACTACAAATAATGTGAGCATTTTTTTGTTGTAATCAAATGAAGGTAGCAAAATTCCATTTTTACTATTACAAATAGCATTTAACGCCATTATTCATTTAAAAGTATCCATGATGAGAAAAATAGTTGCCCACATATATACATACACATAACATTTATTGCTATACTCTATTGAATACCATGTATGCAATTAATCTATTCAATACGATTGACTGTTATATTAAAAATTGTTGAGCTCAAATAATTTAAATGTCAACTTTTTCCTTTCATTTATAATCAAGCTACCATAAATAATAAGACTTTCTTGTGGCATTTCCTACTGGTATATTTGATATTAACATAAATTGAATGCACATAATATACACAACTAAATGATGCATTTGTGGTTGGCTATAATATGTAAAAATGTTGCAAGTGTTATGAACAGTTAAAGCTTCAAAATTTATTGCACCATCTACTGTAAGAAAGCATATATTTTCAATCATAAGGGGAATGTAAAACACAATTTTTAGTCTACCTAAGACATGATAAATTTTGAAGGTGTCTTTCATTACATTCTTTTTGTCTAAATAAAAAAAATTGAAATACATCATACTATCAAAAAAATTGTAGGTTGGAAAAGAGATGGTGTTATGAAACCTACAACCCACATAGTGTTGTAAAACTCCATACATGCAACATTCAATACATTTATACCATTTTGTAAGATTCCAAGTTGGAAAACACTGGGTGTTATAAAACCTACAACCCACATACTGTTTTAAAGCCCTTTACAAGTAACAACCCAATTGGTTAGTCAACCCTCACCTCAATTTGGTATGTTTTGTGATTGTCTCGAGAACCTTTTGCTTTGTAGATAGCAAGAATGTAATGAAATTGGAAAACATTGGGTGTTAAGAAACATGCAACCAACATAGTGTTGTAAAACCCTCTACAGCTAATAGCCCAATTGGTTAGTCACTCCTCATCTCAATTTGGTTATTTTTATGTATCCCCCACCTACAACTCCTCCTTGTGTTCTCAACCATTTAGATTTAAACATGTACAATGAAACAACTAACAACCCACATTGTGTTTTCCAATCTACAATTATTTTGTACATTTTTTATTTCAATCATATGAAGAAATTGAAATCCAATTTTTATTGTGACAAAAAGTTGTAATATATTTTCAAGGTGAACTTCATTACATTCCCACTATCTATGAAACAAAAGGTTTCCAAGACATTCATACTGTCAATATAATTGCCAATGGGGGATACATAAAAGTACCCAAAATCACCTGAGGTGTGACCAACCAATTGGATTCTTACTATGTAAGTAACCAAAATGTTTTCATTACATTCATACTGTTTATATGTAATTGCAGATTCCAAAACACTAGCTGTTATGAAACCGACAACCAAAATATTATTTTAAAACCCTTTACAAGTAACAACCCAATTGGTTAGTCACCCCTCAGGTGAGTTTAGATAGTCTTATATATCCCCCATTTGCATCTCCACCCTGTGCTCTCAAACCTTCAACTTTCAATGTGCATAATGAAAGAACTCACAACATAGAGTGTTTTCCAACCCCCAATTATTTTTTGCAATATCACATTTGAGCACATCTTGAAAAAAAATACTTCTTACAATTTAGAACGCAAGTCTTACTCATGTCAATCTGCCTCCAATGCCTAGGGTGTATAGAATTTAGTGAAAAGGATATCTTCTCGTGCAAGCCACTGGTTCAATGAGTTTTATGGTCAACCTCATGCCACAACATCACAACATACCCAATCCCTTGTGGTTTTTAAGCTCATATATGTAGGTGTGCATTATAAATAGCAAGAACACCAATTTTTGCCATTATTGGCAATTTAATGAATAAACTTGTTGAAATTCCAGTGAAACAAAGCTCATGTAAATAGTTGTTGGAAAACATTAGGTGTTTATAAAATGGTGTCTTTCATTACATTCCTATGGTCTAAATAATAAAATCTTTTCAAAAAATTCATACTAATTTGTAAAATTCCAGATTGCAAAACATTGGGTTTTATGAAACCTGCAACCCACATAATGCTTTAAAACCCTTTACAAGTAACAACCCAATCAGTTAGCAACTGATCACCTCAATTTGGTTGCAAACATTGGTTTTTATTTATGGGTTTCAAAGGGTTTTCATTTGGCTTCAATGTGTAGAGGGTTTTACAGCATTGTGTGGGTTGGAGGTTTCATAAATCATGTAGTCGCCTCCCAAAATTTTTTACAACCTATAATCATACTATGCATGTATATTTGGATCATATGATGAAATTGAAACACAATTTTTAATTTGCATAATACTTGTTATAAATTTTAAAGGTTCCTTTCAAGACATTCATACTGTTTTGTAAAATTCTAGGTTGCAAAACTCTAGTTTTACAAAATCTGCAACCCACATAATGCTTTAAAACCCTTTACAAATAACAACCCAAATGGTTACAAACCCCTCACCTCAATTCGATTAGTTTTTCATCTCCCCCACCTGCAACTCTGCTCACTTCTCTCCAACCTTTTGCTTTCAATTTGTAGAATGAGAAAACCCACAACATAGTGTTTTCCAATAACAGTACTTGTTATAATTTAAAATGCATGTCTTAGTCACATCAACCTTCCCATCCGTAGTGCACGGATAGCTTCTTATGCAAGCCACCACACTAAAAAATTTGAAGCAGTGGGAAAAATGAGCTAACAGTGTCGTTGTCTCCTTGCTTCCCTCACTGTGACATTTCCCCTTGTCTGTTGGTTTCATCACTTTTATCGTTCATCTTGGCAGGCCCTGCATTATGTCATTCCATCATGTTATGTAAGTTTCTATGTATATTTTTATGCGCTTTTGTATGTTACATTCCTATGTGTGGTGCATTTTGTTAGGAGATTAGCCTACCTTTAATTACACAATAGCCTACCTTTGATGGGGTTTGATTATATCAAAGAGCACATTTCTCATTAGAAGCGGACTCTATTAACCATCAATACATAGTGTACTTCTATTTTATATATTTATATAATTATAAATATATAAATAATGCCTCTAGGAAAATTCACCCCAATAATTCACCGATGGAAAATTCACCATCAACAATTCACCACCATGGAAAATTAAGAAAAACTGCTCAAGGTGAATTTGTCGTACGCCATAAATAATAATAATAATAAAATTTATGTATATATATTTTATTATATTATATATTATATTAGATTAATTTATATAATATATTTATACTATTATTATCTACTATATTATGTTATATTAAATTAATATATAATATAAATAACAATATTTATTGTATAATATATATTTAGAACTTAAAATAGAAATAAAATATTGGGGTTGAAGAGATAATGGATGGGCTTGCGATAAGATATTTGCAGCAAAAATATTGGAAGGCGAACTAGTTTTTTTCACGTTGCACTAAGAAATTTAATTCATTTTTACCTACAAGCACTGACGAGTTGACAAACAGTTAAACTAAAACTATACAACATGAAATACATGACAGTAGATAGACGTCAATGATGGATGATGCATGATGGAGAAAGCATCTATGCCCTGGTGCATTTGTGTGGGTGGATAGCCACTTCCTTGTCGGATAGCCACTACTTGCATGGGTAACTGAAGATGAGAAATGATAAATGTGAAAATTGAGTGGGAGTTATTTGCATAGGAAATGGTATGCTGGGGAAAATGAAGAATAGGGGAGAAGACCCAATATCTACCAAGGCTAACTTCGCACAACCATAGAATTCAAACCGTACGTCGAATTGTAAAAAAAAAAATTATGGGTTTTTTTCGCTCACTAGTTAAGTGCTTATAACTAAGGTTTTGGCTTGTGGGCAATTCGGTCAAATGTAGGAATGTTTGATATGCGCATAGGGGTCAAAAAGTCACCTATTAGAGCTGTTGTCCAGTCATCGCCACCTAATGTCCTACTATCTGCCCGCTATAATTTCAATCAATTATAACTATTTTATTATTCAAATCCACTTAAAATTCAATGGGTCTCATTCACTTTAGCACTTAATGAGCAGCCATTGCTGTTTTTGTAATTATTTATTCAATAAAATAAAAAAATTTAATAGATCAAAGTGAATTATTTTTTGAAGGTTAAATGAACATGGAGATGGTGGTAGCTGGGACTTCTCCCCTAACACAGAACCATGTGAGTCAATGAGATTTGTGTCGGTAGCTTTGTGGAAGAAATACACAATCATTTGAGATTTCGTACAGAAGGCATGTGAAAGAAGTGGGAGTCGGTGATGAGGACCACAAGAATGTGTAAAGAAAAGAAAAACAAAAGGTAAAGAAGTGAGAAGACATAAATAATGGAGCGGACTGTCGGACAGCGGGACCGGGCAAAATAAAGAATGAGACCGTCATAATCGAAGCTACTCATCAATCGACGCCCTTCATCATTTCTTCGGCAAATCACATCATGCTTTTGGTCATTTCTTATATCCCTCGCCGACATCTACTTAAATACTCTTCTGTATTGGACAGCACATGATAGGGTACTTTTACGGCATAAGAATCCATCAGATCTCGTAGAGCATAGTTTGGCGTGAAACATGTGAGACTCTGCCATAGTCAAGATGACCTTGCCCTTCCTCAGCCTCTGGTTCTAATGCTGCAACTGGACATGCATGAAATGATAGCAATTTTGCATTGAACCATTTTCACCTGCTCCTCCAATAAAGATATGAAGCTCTAAAGATTATCCTTGATTTTTGTGTTGACTTTGATTTGTAGATTGCAGGCCTCTATCTTCCTGTTTTTCGATCTTATAGATTGCACTATGCCATTTGCCTGTTTTCAATTTTGTAGATTGCACTTACTTATCAGCCCACTGATGGGGGCTTCCCTGAAACCGTATGGGGTTGGATTAACCTATTCAACTATAGGAACGCATTTTAGACAAAGAATTCATTAACTTGTGAACCTCATCAATCTAACCAGTTGCATAGGTCAACAGAGTTATCGTTTCATTTGACCTCGGAAGAAGCAGGGCAAAATTCTCGAAGCTTTCTGTGCTAATAGCTCGGGCGTAAATCTATTGTTTTCTTCATTCAACAATCCTTGAAAGTTTAATTCAAAGGTAATACCAATTTATCGTTGCACCTTGATACTGGGAAATCATACATAAGGAATACAAATTGTGTAAAAAATGTTTTTATGTTGAATTGATGCTGAGAATATTTCTTGTAAAATATATTTAGTCATCACGGTTGGTTTTAATTCAGAATTCTGATCTCTTCCAATAGCATATTTTATGACTAGTAATTGCACTATCAAAATCCAGAAAGAATTGATAGCTATAGATGCTTAAAGACTCAGGGAAAGGACCTGCGATCAAAATTTTTAGACTCTGCCAAAAACTTTGATCACAGGTCTTTTCTAGAAATTCTATGGTGTATTTCTTTCTTTTTGCAACGTTGGTTGTGTTTCTGAATTAGGTGCTTGATCATCACCAATGGCCGATTTGATCTTTGTGGAAGCATGAACGAATAATAGTTGTTCTTAGTACGGTCAACAAGCCTTGGAGAAGAACTTGATAACCAATTCCCTTCAGAGCAGGCATAATGAGGACTGGTCGTTGCAGAGGACTTTTATTCAAAGTTTGGAAAATTAACCTGAGAAACTAAGTAGATAGTTTTTTTTTTTTTTGTAAACACACACATATACATATATAAGTGATAAATATTAATATTTTTTTAAAATAATATAGGAATATCAGAAATAGTTTGAACTACCAATAATTTATTGGGGGCAGTTACAGAATTATTTTTAGTTAAAAATATTAAAAATAAAATTTTAGATCTTTATCTCAAGTTTTTAAAGGATTTTAATTTAATATTTCAAAATAAAGAATATAAAATCTTTTAAATTTTTTCGAGGGTTTTCTCCAAACTTATAGTCTTTCATATTGTCACATTTTCCTATCCAATATGCTTCAGATTAACTTCTAGCCTCTAATTTTCAACACCTACACTTTAAATTTTCAAATGTTTTCATAACATTACAAATAAATTTAAACTACAAACCTTTTTCATAATGGTATTTTGCAAAATAGAATAGAGTAGTTTTATATGGTGGAATTTAGAATTTTTTTTTGGAGCTAGTGGATTTATGCTTTTAACTTTATTTTAAGTAGTTGCTAATTTCTTTTATATAGGTTGTTTTTAAGATTTTATTCATACATTCATAAAAAAATTTGATGAAAAATGTAATTGTTAATTGTTCATTCTAATCAAAATTATTTTATTTCAATTATGATGAACATTTTTAGAATCTCTTCCCTTTAGATTATGGTAAACACTCCTTGACCTATATACAAATAACTGACATCTCAAACATTCATTCTCAATTAACCATAACAACCTTACCAATTATAGTAAATCTCCCCTCACCACCAACCAACTCGTGTGTTTTTCAATTCAATAGTTTTCTTGAAAATATTGTTTAAAATTCGTATGTAATATTTTTCTTGTGTAGCCTTTGCATGTCCATGCATGCTATTGCATGTAAGGCCAAATTCTCTATTTTTATTTATAATTAGGTGTTATGATTTGATAAGTTTTCTTTATCACAGTTCAATTTTCTACTTCTTCTTTTTAATATTTTTTGTGGGCTTTGGGCTTGTAGATCTACATATGGTGAGATGTGAAGGGAGGCGAAGGGGTCCCTTTCCTTTTTATTTTAAGAATGTTGTTTGAGATGTTGAGGCTATTACTTCTAGCCATGAAAATGCTCTTAATTTATTTTTGTGTGCTATGCATGAAGCTAAATATAATAATAGGGTTGATAATCGTCCCTAACCTAATGGTTGTTTACAAAAGAGTGAGGCTCATCCCATTCTTGTTACTATCCCTAAGGTTATAGTTGATTGTGTTATTTATTTATTAGAGTATGCTTTGATATATAAATTTATTGGTTTTAAATCCATGTTGCCTTTTCTTGAGAATTGGGCATGTGATACTTTGTAGCCAAAGAGTGATATGGAGGTTACTTGAGCTACAAATGGTTTCTTCTATGTAGTTTTTTATAGAATGGATATGATATTTTGCATTCAATTGTAGTTGTCCTTGGGAAACTGTTGATCTCTTTTCATCATGTACACTAAAGAGCAAGGTAGGTTCTTATGTTCATATCTATGTAGAAATTAATCTTAAAAATCCTTTTCCTAATTCTATAAAGATTAGATTAGTAAGTATGCATTTGATTCAGTAGTTATATTATGAGACTCTTCCTTTAAGATGTTGTGTATTTCATGCCTATGGGCATCTTTATAAAAATTTCTAAAGATAAAATAAGGTGCCATCCATCTCCCACCAAAGGAATCTATGACTATAACTAATGCAAAAGGGAAATCCCCAACCCATGTGGAAGGGATTGGCTTAAATGGGTTTATTCTAGTGAAATTTTATAATAAAGGAAGGAATGGGATACATCAAAAAGAGACTTCCAAAATGGTTATTCTAATAATAGATTTGGAATTTTAGAGAATTCTAATGATCTAGATTCTACTATAATTGAGAAGACTCTTGCTATTCATGATTTGGTAAGTTCCCTAGTTCTATAATGCTTCCACCACCACCAAATTCTCAAAATCCATATGAAGCATGGTTTTTACATTGGAAAGGGACTCATCTTTCTCTAAGATAATTTGATGTCTCAAATTGACATCATGGAATTTTTTTAAATATAAATTTCTATTTTTGATAGTTGTTGCATTTGAAAATTCTTTAGATTATGTGACGCTAGAAGCTCTTCAAGATATTTGTGTGAAGGATGAGACTAAGGATATGGGTGATCCCAGAATAGTGGTTTACAATTTTTGTCCAAACTAGACACTGAAATAATTTTTTCTAACTAAATCTTCGCTTTCAGGCACCTATAGCAGCTAAACCATGAGGAAGTTGAAGATGATGCAAACTAGAGTTTTGTAAAAAAAATTCTATAGATTCTAAATATATTTTTTTCAAAATTTTTGGAACCAAATTGCACTTCTTTTTCCATCTCCCTCAATTTTTTTATTTTTTATTTTCAGAAAACAACAGAAAACAACATTTTTAAAAAGTGATGCTCACTGTATAACGCATAATTTTTTTCCATGAAAGATAAAATTATAATTCTTTATAATTTATATTTTTAACTTTGATATATAGTGCTTCCACTTGGTTAGATAGTTTTTTATTGAATATTTTTTCTTTAATCAAGTTTCAAAGTCAAACCAATTATAATTCAGACATAGCATGACTGTATAACGCGTAACCTTTTTTGTATCTATTGAAATTCATTTTTTAATTTTTTGTTAGATCAAGGAATTTAATATATAGTGCACTCATATTTTTCAAATTTTATTTTTGATAATCTTCTATTTTTTCACATGTGCAGAATAGAGAGCTTGATTTTTGGTGAAAAACCTACATTCACAAGAAAGAAAAAATAAATATAATAATGAAATTAAATTAAATTATAATTATAATTTTTTGAAAGATTATAATAAGGACTACATACTTACAAAAAATAAAATTTAAATGAATTCATTTGATCCCCCAAAAGGTAAATCAAAAGTGGTTTTTTATCAGCATTTTGATAGGTGTAAAAGAGACTCTGTTATAGGTATGGTTTAAAATTAGCGGGGTTCTATCCAAGGGAGCTTGGTCTAAGGTGGTTTCATTAAAGACTCTTCAATTGGAATCATTTAAATAAAAATTTTCAAGGATTAAATCATTACATTTTCTAAAAATATTCAATTTCAACAAAAAATAGAATCTCTGAGAAAGTGTAAACCACTATTGTGACAACACCCATATTATTGAAAAGAAAATCCCTACTCTGTTGGGACTCCAACAAAGAATATTTAATGGAATGATATGGAAAAAGTCTCTAAAGTGTGCAAAAAAAGCAATTGGGAGAAAGTGAAGATGATAGGGGAAACACTAGTTGAATCTAGGGTAATTTACACTTTTTGTTTCTCAATAATTATGGTAATATCATAAGATATAAGGGGTTTGGGAAACATTCCTCTTCAAAAGGTTTTTCAAGATATTATTATGGTTCATAAGCCTAATATTATTTTCCTTTAAGAAACTAAACTCTCTATGGAGGAAATCTTAATTACTTATTTTGTTCTCTAAAAGGATATTTAGTGTTTTTGATAAAAGGGGGATAAACGGGTTTTACAGGGACCCGAAACCACAAAGTAACAATACAGGAGAAGATCAAAATAGCGGTCCAAAAAACAAAAAAAATGCCAAAGAAAATAAAACCAGCATCAGCAGGCAGCAACAAAAAGCCTCAAAGAAGCCAACAAATAGCCAGCAAATAGAAGAAGTAGGGCCCGACCACCACTAGTTCATAGAGTTCAGGAGCTCATCCGCAACCTCCTCCAAGTCTGCCATTTCTTGAGCCCCCTCCATAAAGATCTGAGCCATACTAGGGGTAGTCTGGACTTTCCTTTTCGTGCTAGATCTGGTACGTTTGGATATCCCAGCTTCCTCGTCCTGGTCTTTCTCCTGATCAAGGTCGACAATTAGAGCTCTCTTCTGGGTTTTCTCCAGTTTTTCAGACATAACCTTGATGATAGCAGAGTTATGTCTGGCAATTCTGCAATTTTGCTCGGCGATCTTTTTCAAGGTTCCTTTGATTTTTTCAAGTTCATTTTTGATAGTGCTGTCCTTTTGAGGAATATTCTTCATATTTTTGTGCTTCTCCGCTTCAAGCTGAATAAGCCCAGTGACTTTAACTTCAATTTCCCCCAGTTTTCTATGAAGAGACAAATTTTTTGTTTTCAGCTCACTTATCTCATGAAAAACCCATTTGGCAGAATTGAGCTGGTCCTGGGAGTAGCTTTTGGCATTACCAACAAAGTCAAAAGGGGGGTCACTTTCAGGATTGACCCCAAAGAACACCGACTCCGCACCTCTCGGGGGGCTCAAGTTTTCTTGATGAATATTCTGGGGGGCGTGAAGTTCCTCAAGGCTAGCCCCAGTTGTCTTAGCAGAAACAACAGGGGAGTCATCAGGGTAGGACACAAGCTTATTAACCGGGGAGCAAGAGCGAGCCATATTGGCATTAGGGTTAGTGTGGCCAGAGGCCGAAATAGAGCAAGCTCCAAAAGGTTGAGGGGAGCGGCCAAAAGCAGAAGGAGGGGGCAAAGGAGGCAAAGGGCTCTAGACACGGTCGGGAGAAGCTTTGGTTTCAGACAAGCTAGGCTTAGTACACTAGTAGAATTTGGAAAATAAATGATTACGTGACTAAAACTTTTAGTCACGTGACTAACACTAGTAGAATTTGGCAAATAAATGACTAATTTGATCATCATAAGTGACTAGTTTGGTCATTGGGTAAAAATGACTAAATAAATGACTGAATAAATGACTAATATCAGACAAATAAAAATGATTAAATAAATGACTATTACTCCTCTATTCTTTTTTCTTTCGAATTTTATCATAATCCATAGAGCTTAAGCCCCCCTCATGGAACCCCTACCTAAGCGGGCCATTTGGCCACCTAGGTTGCTTGGTGCACCAAAAATACCTATAGCATGGAAGGCATTGCCTCTCGGTGCAGTCTTAAGGCCTTCACATATTTTATAAAAAAAAATTAACATTTACATTCTTTAACTTTTATTATTCATTATGTTAATAATCATTAATATTTTTAACTATGATTTGAAGCCAAACTGATTTTTATGTTGTGTTAGCATGTCAAATGTATCAAAGAGCAATTGTGGTCAATTTCACTAATAAATAATGATTTAAACAATTTTGCAGACACTTTCATTTCAAAAGGTCAAGTAGTTATTTCTAAAAGCAATTAGATTCAATTTACATGGATTGTAGAAACGTAATGTTTATAAAAATAATTATTTCTAGAAGCAGTGCCTTAAAAACGTAAGGTCAAGTAGTTATTTCTAAAAGTAATTAGATTCAATTTACATGGATTGTAGAAACGT
>VDFB02000363.1:76845879-76913302 GCA_007258455.2 Sequoia sempervirens | reverse complement strand
CATGGGTACCCAAGTAACATATGAGACCAGTAAAATGGTGGGGGGATTTTAGGTATGAAGCAGTTTAAAGAGGGATCACAATACACATCAAGAATACAAGGGGTAGTTTGCACATACATAATACATGAAGGGAAATGGTAACAAAATGGTGGAGATTATAATATTGGGCATAAGGTCTGAGAGGGGAAAAGTAACAAACTTGAAGCCATGATAGGAAGGACCAGTAAGAGTGTAGAAGACCTATCTAGGAGCCATGACAACGCTTTTCACAACATTTTGGAAGGATAACTTACCATCCAGATATGGGTAAGGGTTTGAAAATGTTTGGAACAGTGCCATTATAAGAGAACAATCAATTTTATATCTAGAGAGCTATTATGCCATTTCACTATAAATTTCTTGGTAGATTGCACTATGTGCAATCTAGTAATTGGTATCATAACTATATTTGTTTGTGCCTTTGAATGGTAATTTACTTGGTGCTATTGACAGTTAAGGTAGGCAGTGCAATACAAATCCATGTGTGAGATATAAATGCAGGAAGAGGAAAGGATTGTAGAATGAATGTTGCTTTAGGGTCACTATCACAAGACACAGTCACCTTGACATAAGATGATGAGTCAGTCACCTCGTACAAAGACAGGCTTGAAACTCATAGCTCTATCCACAAGCCATGAAGAAAGATGATCATGATTCTTTTTAAGGGTTTGTGTATAGATAGGTTAAGGGGGTTTTGAGATCACTGTGTCTAAGATACAAGCCATGAAGAAAGAGCTTGTTAAGAAAACTTATGACATACCTCTTTAGAAGGTAATTTGCATCATGAGAAGGTGATCATGAACCTCAAATAGTGCTTGAGAGTTGGTGATAGACCTTAAAGCATGAAGGTTTTTTGTGGAAAAAACTTGACACTATAAAGGTTTCATGCCAAATAACATGAGAACAGGGCATGACAAAGTGTGGGCCAGTGAATATCAACGAGGATAGTGGTAGTGTTTTCAAAGATGTACATTAAATTGAAGAGCAATGAATCATGTGACAGTGAAAGGAACTTAATCAAAGATTTGCATCTACTACCAACTTTCAAGGAACTTTACAATGATAAAGGACGAGTGACCATAAAGTTCAAGAATACAGAGTTATCAATGTGTTAATAATAACAATAATGTAGAAGATAAAAAAACAAAGCCTTCATAATTCTCAAAAATTGTAGAATGGAAAAGAGGTGTAAGTCTTTGATTTATACACATACTATGCAATGGCATTGAATCATTTTGCACCGGACCATTTTTTTTCACACAGGGTAGCATTTTTTTGTGGAGCAGTTGACTGAGATAGCCCTAGTTTCAACTATTCACTCTACCATGAAATCTTAGAATTCATATTATAAGTTTGCATGGTTTTAAATAATAGAGAGGGCATGATAGAGAATAAGAGACAAGGAGGTTTTTAGAAAAGAGTTCATTTTATGCCAACAAAATGAATGTAGAATGTCAAGGTCGTGACTTGGAGTGAAGGGTTTGAAAAGCCCTTAAATGTTCTCTAAGTTTTGTTTGCCAAATGAATGGAGTTTAAAATCGTTCTACATAAAATTCCATAAAACCCAATGCATTCTTTCATGGTCGCGGCCTGAAAATATTGTTCTTCTTCAAAAGTCAAAAAGCCCATCTGGGGTTTGTTTATAAATTGCAAATACAAAAGGAAAATGTTAAAATTTCACTTGTTATTGCTAGTTAAAGCTTGAAATGAGCTTTATTTGCAGAAAAATGGAAGGATATGAAGTTGATTGAAGCTTACCTGAGCTAGAGTTGCTCATTCTCATCAAAATGTAAGTTGTTTTTCGCCATTTTAGCTTTAGAAGATCACCTGAATGGCGGCCTAAAGGCAATAAATTTTCATAGAGATAAAAGAAATTACAAAAAACTGCATCAAAAAGTGTTCATAGTCGTAGCCTTCAAGCTTGAATGGCTTTCAAAATGAAGAAAAAAGGCTAGGTTTTTGTTAAGAAAAGCACTTAACATTTTGTTTCCAGTGGAAGTCACTCGAAACCAATAAGAAATCTGCCATAAAATCCACCTACAAATTCCCTCAGAAACCCCATGGCAGCCTGAGTGAATGCTCCAGAAGGTTCGATACAAAATGAATAAACTTTTGCTTTTTTCCATTGATTTTGTTAGGGTTTGAAACCCTATGGAGGTTGACCAAGGTATTTTACCTTGTGTTTTTAAAAATTCAGAGTGATGAATTTTCGTCGAGGATGGAACAATATGGTGATGCTTTCAGCCTAAAACTAGCAGGATTCAAAATAAATAACCAACAAAAGAGATAAGGGTTTAAGAGAAATTTCTAAATCTAAACTATCCCTAAAATTTAACATGCAAATGATAAACACTTGAAATGGACCAATCCCAGCGAAACCAATCTGCTTGACCAAGATTAATGCAATCTTACAAAAATAGTGCAATCTTCTAGGTTTTAAAGATTTTCAGATCATGAACATTCACCCAAGACAACCCAATTTGCAGTTGAAATGAATAAATCTCCACAATTGAACCAAACACAATGAATATAAAGGTCCAGGCTAACTTTACAAAACAACTAACCATCAACTAGCTGTAAAAAGTATGGACCAGGGATTGCTGCAAACACTTCAAACATTAAATCATAAACATCATTGAATCGGATTTAAATCTAAATCTAACAACCTTGAGCAATCTGAAAGATAGAATCATAAGAACCATGCAAGATAAGTCAACACAAAAGAGATCACTAGAGAATCACAATGCTTTCAATTGTATTGAATCACCAAACTCCAGCAACAATTCCAATGTTTTGTTACATCACTTGCTCAGAAATTGACTAGCTTCTACCTCTACTCTATTGCTAAATTCACTCTCTATCAAATCCTCTCCTAATCTTTTCTGCCTTACAAATGAGGCACAAATGTCATTTATAGAGAACCCCAAACATGTCCCTAATTAGATTTTAATAATAAGCCCCTAAACAGGTGGGGGAGAATTTCAAAATAGAACAAGCTTTGCATTAAATGCATGAATATTATCCATGTCGGCCCACGATCTCCAGCAAGATCAGATTCACATGTTTTCCAGAATCCACTCAGCTGAAGCAGTTTTGGCAGCACGGATTCTTAAGGTCCCACTTTGAAAATTTAAATTGAACGCTTCCAGATTTCCCTCTTTGGCACGAATCATACGCAAGTCCCCTTTTTAATATTTGTTTAGTCTTGAAAAATAGATATCATCATTAATAGCCCACATGTTCAAATTAAATTTGAATAAAATTTTGACCTTTTCTAAAAAACTTACATTTTTATAAGGAAACTTTCCATTTTCAGAATTTTTTCCATTTTTGGAAATTTTTATTTTCAATTTTTTATCTCAAGAAATTTTCATTTTCGTGGATTATTTTAAAAATTCCATTTTTGGAAAAATTTCCATTTCGGGAAAACAAACCAAGGGGAAATCTGGGAAAATCCAGGTCAGGCGGATTCCAGACCAAAATCCAGAAAAAACTAGCCAGACAGGATTCTATCGAATAAGGCAAAAATTTTAACAATAGATCATCAAAACGAACCAAGAATGCGCAAAACATCGTGTAATATATCAAATCAAGCATGGGGTGTTGAACATTTATCATCAAATTCATCAATTTAATCCAGTATTTCAATTTGCACAAAGCCTAGCAAAAAATTCAGAAAAATCCGGGTGGACCGGATTTCTGCGGATGGAATGAAATTCCGGACTTTGGCACATACCCAGAAAACTGAAGAAATCCGGAAAAATCTAGATGGAGCGGAAAATCCTGGACTGGACTAAAAACCCGAATTTTTGCACAGAGCCGGACTTTGAGCAGAATCCGGGAAAATCCGGATGGACCGAAAAATCCCGGATTGGGGTAAAAACCTGGATTTTGCTCAGAACTTAGTTTTTTCAAGGTGCAACCTGGGGAACTCACTTGGGCAAGCAAGATGAACATCTAAGGACCTCCAAAGATAATGAAATCAATAAAATTAAGGGGCCAAAAGACACCAAAAGTCAGAGCAAAAAGAGGGTCCCTACTTTCAGTGGGGCATGTGTGCAAAACTGCACAATAGGGACTTATTTCTTTCCAGCAGAGTGGTAGCTATCTTTTGGGAGTTATCTTTTCAGCAGGAGCAATATTATAACTTAGTGATGGACTTGTATACCAATTGAGTACTTTGAATCAATGACATTAAATATTTGCCTTCTCATTTCATGTTTTATTGTGTGCAGTTAGTGGTTGATCAAATTACTTGTGAGATTTAGTTTTCCTTGTAGTTTTGTCTCATTGTTAAGCACCTTTTTAGCAGAAAATGCATTGTTGTAGGTTATAAGTTGTGTTAGTGAATACAAGTGTTGTTAGTTGTGAATTTTTCCTTCTAAGAGTTCTGCTAAAAACCTCCTTATAAATTACGGATGTAAGAATGCATGTAAAAATGAGTTGCGTGAGAACCAAAATTTGTTGTTGTTTTGAATGTGTGTAGGCTGTTTTCAGGTCTCAGTTAGTTTTGGTGTATCACCCTTAGTAGTTGTTATGCCTTGCATAACCACCCCATTTTTATCTAGAACAAAATGGGTCCCCTCTTTCTCTTTTGGTTTCTTTGCTTCTATTATTCACTTTGCTCTTGGGAGTTCTTCTGATTCTTCATGTTTTATCTTTTGTTCTGTCTGATATGATTTTAGTCCTATCTTAGCTTGAGTTGATTTTCTTCTTGCTAGGAATTCAATGAAATAATCACAAGCAATGATGTATTTCATCATGATATATTTTATGTTCTCCTGAGGGATAATGGGGATTTTGTTTTACAGGACTGAATCATTCATTTGAGGATATCTCTCAGGGAAGCCAACTAAAGGCATGCCCCAAATCGCATTCAGTATAAAAGTCCTCAAGGAAAGGGTTGGCAAGACTTTCCTTATGTCTCACCAACTGGTGGCTTGGCTCTGTCCATTTGAAATCCAAAGGGGTATTAGAACTACACGATTCTGATGATCTTACATGTTCATACTCACTAACTTGTCAGAATAAGTCCCCACCATGAGCATATTCTCCCATATTTAACCATCTTGCACTATAAATTCCATCAAGTCTGAATGCTTTACATTATGGATCCTATCAGCATGAGATTATCAGGGTCTCCCCGACCCATAATGCATTCTATTAAATATGCATCTATGTTGCCTATCGGCAAGACCCCGGAGATGTCACAGCGAGTGGAATTCACATACAGGCATCTATCGGCAAGACATTGATCATCGTCCCAACGATTACGAGTTTCCCCATCGGCATGAAAGTTTCTTTCGGGGAAAGTTCTTGGCGAGATCTTTATGTCTCACCGATCGGCAGTAGAGGGATCCATATATCAGCGGGAGGTTTTATCTTCGCCATGAAGTCTTGGCGAATTCATGAAGTCTCACCGACTAGCGCAGAGCGAGTTAGCACTTCGGTGTGAGTTGCTTTCTTTGGTGTATGGTCTTGTTGAGCTCCTTAAGTCTTGCAAACCAGCGATAGGGATATACATCTCAGTGAGATACTTTTCTACAAAGAGAAGTCTCGGTGAATGCATCAGGTCTCACTGACAAAGCACAGCAGGGGTCTATCGGTATGAGGTCCTGTAGTCTTGCCGACCCAAAATGTCCTGCAGACATATTGCTTCATCGGGGAGAGAACGAGATTGTCCTAGTGACAAAAGGTGAATTTATGAGGATTCCTCGGTAAAAAATAAGATATCTATATGACGTCTCCCTGACAAGAGAATGTTACAGCGATGCATATGAAACGTAAGAATGCATATCGGTGTGACCAAAGGGGAGGTCTTGGCAACAACATGGGTCGGCAAAAGGTTGTTGTTTCAGCATAAAGTCTAGCCAAATGGAGGGGGTCATATCGAAGAGGGTTTGTCTTAGGGGAGAGTGGTTCACCTTCGACATGAAGTCTAGTCGACGTGCTTGAGTCTCAGCGACATAGAAGGAATTTCGCCGTAAGTCTGCCTGACAGAGGAAGGTCCCACCAAAGTTCGAAGCCCAGCGATAATTTTGCATTCGGCAGGAGGTCTGGCCGATTGGCATAGGTCTCCTAGAAGGGCCAGTCTTCGATATAACATGAAGAGATCGGGGATAGGTCTCATCGATGTGGGATTGTCTCGCTAACGAAGAGGGCATCGCTATGACTCTTGCCGACAAGGGTTCCCCAAGGGGTTCTCGGGGAAGATTTGCATTCTCGCCATGAAGTCTCGGCGACTATGAAGAGTCACATCAACAAGATGTCCCCTTGAGGAGAAGAAAGATGTGCGCTAAGAGGTCTGGCCGCAGCTTGAAGGTCTTGCCGATATGAAAGTCTGAGTTCGGTGAGACAGATTTGTTTCAGGGAGATATCTCCCCGATGGTTAGGGGTTTTTCCAAAGGGTTCCCCCTTCGGTATAACGTCTCGGCGAGGGGAACTGGTCTCATCGACATAAAATGGTGGTTCCAGCTGGTGGAGTCTCGGTGAAAATTCAAGTTCGGCGAGATGTCCTACCGACCAAGTAGGCTCTTGCTGAAAGGAAGTTGAGCTCAAGAGGATCTTGCCAAGAGGTATTGCCTTCGGCAAAGTGTTTCACCAACATGAAAAGTCTCATCGAAAGCGAGGAGTTAGTTCGGCGAGAACAAAGGGGAGTTCGCTAAAGGTCACATCGACAACGATGGATTTCCCAATGAAATAGACATTGGTCTAACTAAGGGGAACTCACTGTAGCCTCTGGCTGACATTGAGGAGTCTTGTTGATAACAAGGAGGGGCTCAATAAGAGAAGAGGAGTTTGGGGTAAGATCTCCCTGAAACGATGAAGTCTCCTCGACATGAGAATGTGCTCGTCGAAAGAAGAGGGGCTTCTCTGTGAGGTCATGCCAACTAGCGACTGTCTTGCCGATGATCTTTATGGGCTCGATATGACTTCTATAGCTCACCAAAAGGTCTTACCGACTGAATTGTGCTATGCCAATGGTTGCTAGAAGCGATATAATTGCATCGGGGAGACAAGATTAGTTTCTCACTGACATGCGATTCAGTGTGGACCACTTTTGACCGCCCGAGAATCCTGCATGGCCTATGTTCCTCCAATCAGACGAAGCTAAAGGAATGACCTATTGACCGATTGACCACCCCTGTGGAGAAGACTAACAGAATGTAAGCAAGATGGATTCATTCTAAGATTAGGAGGCGATGGATCAACTTGGGTTGAAATTTTCAAATCTATAGGGAGGCCCGATGATGCTTCCAGAAGATGGTCAATGTGCGAAAAGGTCCAGAACATGGAGGCTGAAAGAACGAAGAAACTATGACTCAAAGGGACAGTTGTAGTGACCACTGGCAGAGGTAGATCAATATTAATGGTGATACTTTGGAGCATTCAAGGTAGCTCTGTGAAGGAGTTCAAGTATGGACATAGAGACAAAAGAGTTAATGTTGCAGCTGCAAAAGATCTACAGATCATTCCCAGAGAAATCCTTCATCGATATGGACAACAGGGCTTCACATTGAATGCACAACTAACTTTCTTCAAAATATTTGAGAGCCGACCCTCTTGAGAGCAGATATTTTGTAAAACCCTAGTACAAGGGACATCACATCCCTTTTGATACACTCGATATATAGGGCCTTCTAGATTCTTTGGAGGGGTTGTTAAAAAAGTTAGAAAAATAGACGCAGTCATAAGGAGAATAGAGTAGAAAGTTCTAGAGATAGATTTAAAAAGGGTAGGAATTTTTTGAAGCATAAGGACGACAAAGCTGCATCCTGATTCTTAGTAATGGGAGCTTCTTTTGTCTTCTTGTTTAGCAGTTAGATTCAGTATAGGAGTCAATAATGTATCTTTCCAATTTTCTTTAGTGTATATGGGAACAATCTAAAGATACAGATTCTTTGTACATTGGTGATTGTGCCAGCTTTGTAAGTATTACTTATCTATTTCACTAACAGTGGAAGCAATCAGATTTAATCTACTTCATATTGTGTTCCAGAATGATATTTGTCTTAAGTTAATCATTTGATTTGTGAAATCTTCAAGGAGTGAAATGTTATTTTGTGTTTTATTTAAAATGGTAACTAGTACCCTGTTGTAGAAATCAGCACTGTGAATGGATGCAACTGTGTGTTAATCACAAGTTAACTTTGTTCTTCAGTTTTAGTTTACAATTCCTTGAAGCTAACAAGTCTAGTTAAAGTTGGATGAATTATTGTTCTTTTATGCTTCAAAGCTCTGACCTATCTTTTGTTGTTTCTTTAAAAACCCAGTTAGATTAGGTTTTAAATTCATGCTTGATCTTAGAACAATCCAGAAGCTCAACACCAGTAGGCCCCTTGAACATTCCCATTACATTGACCAATTGAGCAACATCAGTACAGTTGAGAACCAACTACAAAGACCTTGGGATCTAAGATATCCATGTGATCATCTTTCTCTTTCAGTAGAAACGGAACACCAATATTCTGTTAGCATGTTGCTATGCTATTTGCACCCCCAACAGTAGTTTCAATTAATCTTCATTTTCAAGTATCTTTCTACTCTTTTCTCATAAATCATTACTTTAGGTGACATCAAAAGGGGAGCCAACCCATAATCTAGAGGTCTACTTTCAAAATAAGATACCCATAGCCTGAAAGTAGTCCCATGTTAGTCAAAATTTGTTGAGTTCTTTCACATCTTGGCTAAGGCATGCAAATTTAGGCCACTAATAGTCCTCTCTTGGAGACATTAGAAATGTTGTTCCTTAAGAAGAACTTACACGAACTAAGAAAAATCCCTTTGAACACAAAAAAATCTTTACTAGCATTATTGTTCATAAGTGTCTAGCACAACACAACTTTTTAAGCCTTATGAAGCTTGAACCCTAAATTTAAGGCCACAAAGAATAACACACCTTGCTTTCCTGTGGAGCCTTTCCTTGTTCATAGGTGTATAGAATAACACAACTTGTTAAGCCCTATGAAGTTCAAACTCTAATTCAAGGCCACCTAGCATAACACACTTTGCTTGCTTGTGGATCCTTGCCTTATCTTGTGGCACCTTATTGAAGTTTTTCAGGAGGATAGATTTGATATGGTATGGGAGCCTAATACGATTCTCTCATTTGCCACCCTTTTAGGATACTCACCTAGTGGATAGCCTGAGGTTCCATTATCCTAGAGTGAACACAAAATTGAAGGCTTAGATGTCTTTCACGCGAATTTGACCATCTAGGCTAGATCTTCCTAGTCTTTGATGTCGTATGATTGTGTATCTTTGTCATTGCTGCACATTGATATCAAAATTTTCTTTGAAGCAACATGTAAACGCATTACTTCAAAGAGGGGCAAAATGTATACACCTAAAATCAGTCATCACATTTAATTAATTAAATACTAGTTATTTAATTAATATTTGACTATGTATAAATAAATCCTCACTTTATTTATATTGTTCATATACTAAATTCTCCAAATCTAAAATCATATTCTTCTAAATTAATTAAATAAACAAATTTCCATAAGCTTGTTTTATCTAATTAATCTTCACTAATCTCAATTAGGAATTCAAGCACATGTCTACAAATTTTTGTGCCATCTCACCAAGGTCACATGAAATTAAATAATTCTAATTTTTAATTAGAATTATCTTCAACCAATTTTTAAAGCACATGGCTTATTCCTCACACACTTCCCCCAGTTTTTAAAACACATGGCTTATTCCTCACACACTTCCACCAATTTTTAAACACATGGTCTTTTCTTTCCACACTCGAGTCTTCCATCCATTTAGCATGTTGCCTATTGGTCAAGAGATTCCTCCATCCATTTGGCATGTTGTCTTTGGTCAAGGGGACAACATCTTGATTCTCTCCATCTCCACCGTTCATTCTTCTTGTTCAAATCTGGATCATCGATCATTGCCACCTCACAAGATGCTTGGAAAAGGCTATAAATACAACCCTTTGGCATTGTATTTTGCATCCACTTTTGAATAGAGTTATCATGCAGAAATATCATTTGACCTTGGGAGCACTTTGGAGTCTTATAGTTACATTTTATACCATGTTTTGCATCACAGTTAAATCTTAGAGTAATACTTTGCTTCATAATTGCATTTTATGTCATCCTTTGCATCATAGTTGATTTTTAGATTAACATTTCCATAGTTTGCACTTGAGCATATGTAGAATCATCCCATCTCACTACCATAGTATCTACCTCGAATAATCTAGCATCATCATCCATTCATCATAGTATCCATCATCATTTTTATCATATAGTTTCATGTAGGAATTTAATTGGCTTGCATGTTGAATACTAATCTTGTTTCTTAAGTGTCATTCTAATAACCTTTGTGCACACAGAAATCTCAGGGCCAAAGGGTTAAAAGAATCTTTAAGAATAGAGGACAATGAGATGTTATTGAAAGATTTGTTAAATTGCAATTTAGAGTAGCTTCTTTGCTTTGAATCTTTGATATAATTCGTTTCATTAAGGTTTGTGTTGATTTACATTGAATTGGTGGTAATAACTATGGTGAAGTTTATTTGAGATCTTGACATACATAGATGAGAGTTTTGTGGTATGGGTTCACTAAATTGGGAACTAGTGTGTAGGATCTTTGAGAGACTTGGTAAGGAGAACTATGTGTGACTTTGATCCATTTGGAAGTGGGTACATAGTTGGTCCTTGGGCGAAGGATGTCCCTTTGACCTCAAGTTCATAGGGGGATAAATCCAAGGGTTTTGGTTCTTCCTAATTGGTTTGACCTTTCCTCCTCCATAAGCTTCAATTTGAGGCTGAAATGGGTACTTAATATGTATGAAATGAATTAAGGAAATCTAATAACTTATATTCAATGCATGATGTGTTTTAAATAGTAAATGAGTAAAGTAAGCGATTTAACTAATTATAATTTTTAATTAAATATATGTACAAGTTGGGTAAATTCCATCTCATGTTGGTTCCATGTGACTTTATGTGTTGTGAAAATTGAATCCATATCTAGAGGTATCTATGTACAGGCCTATATATATGTTGATTGTAATTGTGTTCATGTTATGTCTGACCCACCTAAGAGTGAACCTCTTGGAAATTTGAGCAATGAAATGTAGTCATTGGATCATGCCAATGTTCAATGTTTGGGCTACTACTAGGGACTAGCTGACATTCACTTGGTTCATGGGGTGAAGCTTGCTATGGGCTACTTTGGTTATGATTACATGATACTATAACTATTTCATAGGTAGGGACCCATCCATGTAGGTAGTGATAATTTGGGGATTACTATTGTATTGAAGGGGTTCATTGGTTGTTGCCAAGGGCACGAAAGTGACTAATGCAAAATGTTACTTGAGATTGTGAAGAAGATAGCTGACAATATCACTAAGGTCACAAGGTGATATATGTCGGGAGCTACTTCTTTTTGGGTGGATAGACTTGACCCTGGTGGCCTACAGGTGATTGAAGTTAGAATCCACCAGGTTTTGGTAGGTTCACTACTTGGGGAAATCCTTGGGATGGTGGACGGACCTGCGATGTAGTATGGGATGCATCAAATCCCCTTCCCAGTTGTTAGATTGTATACCTAGCTTTGTTGGGTCGAGGACGGATCCACGGTGTAGTATGGGATGCATCAAATCCTCTTCCCATTTATCCAATGGTACAAAAGATCAGAGGAAAGGATAGGGCCCACAGTGTAGTACATAATGTGTTGATATTATTTCTATCTGGAATGCATATTGACATTTGTTAGCCAACCATTGTGATGTGTAAGCTTGTCATTGTGTATGTGATGTATGTTGGAGCTTGTCATAATAAATTTGTGATGTGTGTTGGAGCTTGTTATTGTGTATCTATGATGTATGTTGGAGCTAGTCATTGTGTGTGATGTAATGGAGCTAGTCAAATTATGTATTTGTGATGTATGTAGGAGCTACTCACTAATGTAATTGTGGTATGCATATGAGACAATCATTGTTTTACTTGTAATGTGCAAATGAGATAGTCACAGTTGTGATATATATATGTATGAGCTAATCACCAATGTAGTTGTGATTTGTGTATGATCTAGTCACTATTGTAGGTGTGATTTGTATGAGCTACTATACTTGTGTATATGGAGGTATGTTGGTGACAACCACTGTGCATGATCTTTGGGATTATGGTATGAATGACCCCTTGTGAATATTGCAAATGTTGTAAACTAATGTTTGGTATGCACCGACACTTGATGTCAAGTTATTGTCAAAAGTTAATATGATTATATTATAATTGGATAAGTTGATAGCTTACATGTACTTAATTAATAGTCATGGGGTAAAAAGTGAGATCAAAGATCTCATGCAAGAGGAGAGAATGAACTCCCTCTGACATTGTTGGGTGAACTATGAAGCCTTTGATTCCCACGAGGGGATACATAAGCAGGGTCACCATGAACTCTTGAGGTTTAGGTCTAGGTCTAGGAATGACCCTAGTTGTATGAGCTACACTTTTTAGAGTAAGCATTTAAGTGGTGATGTTGACTTGTTTTAATCTTGGTGTTCATGAAGAACCAGGTTGTAATTAGCAATTCAAATTTAGATGAAGGTTCTTGGTTGCTTAAGTGGTTAGTTGTGGTGAATTTAAAAAAATTGTGCCTGAAGGGCGGATTTTAACCAATGTGTTCTATTTTTTATGATTAAACTTAAAGAAAGAATCCTTTTAAAAAATCAATACATAGTCTAGTTCCAAAGGGGGCCTACCCTCCAACCACCATATTGTCATATTCTCATGTATAGCCTAATGACAAAACCATATTAACTAAAAAATGAACACACGATTCTTTTAGATAGAGGAAATAGATGAAGATAGATTTATAAGCCAATTGAGTGAACCCTTCCATGGATTTTTTTAAGAAGAATAACCCAATCATCCTCAATCTAGCAAACCATAAACTCAAAATCTATCTAGTAGTTCAAATATGGAAGTAGAACCACATCTTTTGTTATTCTAATCTAGATCCTCAAAATCATCTAAAATATCAAATCTATTATTAGAATGATCCTTTGCAAAGTATCTTTCTAATATATCTCATTCCTTCATTTATTATGAAACTTCACTAAAATAAACCCATTTAACTCAACCCCTTGCACATGAGTTGGGGCTTTCCCTTTTGTATTAGTTTTAGCCATAGATTCCTTTGGTGGGAGATGAATAGAACCTTTTTTTTCTTTGGGAAATTCTCTAAATATGTTTGTAGGCTTGACATACAAAACATCTAAAAGGAAGAGCCTCATAATCTAACTAGTGAATACAATGCATACTTCCTAATATAATCTTAATAATCCTTAATTTTCACATACATATGAGCATAAGAAATTGCCTATCTTTAATATGTGATAAGAAGGACCCAAAGGTTTACCAAGGACAACTACAATATAATGCAAAATATTAGGTCTCCGTAATTCCATCAGAAGATGAAGAAGATGAACATAGACCCAACTCTTAGATGAGAGCTCTTCAATTGGATCAAACACCAAATACCAAGGTTTAATGAACAAGTTAACTTGATTATGAAAGTAAACTCCTCCCTCAAAATCTAAATTCCAATTATCCATTCTAGAAAAGACCACAAAGAAGAAATAATTTTTAGCTAAAGGAGCCTCAATATCACCTTCTAGCTACCAAGTATGATGTGCCCAATTCTCAAGAAAAGGAAACATAGATTTAAAACCCATAAATTTATATATCAAAGTATACTCTAATATGTAAAGAACATCATCAACTATAACCTCAAGATTAATAACAAGAATGGGATGAGCCTCACTCTTTTGTAGACAACTATTAGATTAGGGATGATTATCAACACTATTATTAGATTTTGCTTCATGCATAGCTTGCAAAATAAAATTAATAAAATTTTCATGGATAAAAGTCATAGCCTCATCTTCTTAAACAAAATCCTTATGGAAAGGAACCCCTTCACCCCCCTCTAGATCTCACGATATGCAGATCGACAAGCACAAAACACACAAAATTATTTTAACAAAAATAATAGAAAACTAAACCACTACAAAAAAGAAGAAGACCTTATCAAATCAAAACACCTAATTGTAAATCAAGATTCAAAGAGTTTACCCTTACATGCAATAGCATGCACCACCATGCAAAGGATACACAAAAAAAATTACTTATACAAGTTTAAATAATGGTTTCAAGATAACGATTCAATTGAGAATTAATGCTTGAAATGTCAAATAATTTGTACAGGTTAGAGATGGTTTTCATAATCTAAAGGAAAAACATTCAAAAAAATATTAAATAATCGTAATGTAAGATTTACCATAATTGAAATAAATTAATTTCAAGTGAAAATAACAATAAACAATTACATTTACCATGAATTTTTAAAAAAAAAATCTATATAATACAAATTAACTACTTAAAATAAATGTAAAAATATAAAATCACTAACTCTAAAAAAATCTTAGTTACTTAAATAACCATATAAAACTACTCTATAAACTATTTTACTAAATATCATTATGAAAGGAGTTTGTAGTTTAAATTTATTCTTAATGTTATGAAAACATTTGAAAATCTAAAATTAGGTGAAGAATACCCTCAAATTTTTTTATAGAATTTGGTATTCATTATTTTGAAATATTAAATTATAATCTTTAAGAAAATTTAGATAAAGATCTAAAATTTTATTTTTATACAAATTATTTGAATTTGAAAAACTTAAAAAAAAATTTAACTAACAATTTTATTGTAAATTACCCCGAACAATTTATTGAGAATTTAAACTATTTCTAATGTTTTTGAGATTTAAAAAAAATGATCACTTTTATACAAATATCTGAAAAATAAAAGTAAAAATTCAGACATATAACTATCAACTTGATTTATCATTTTTATTTTTCCAAAACTTTGAATAAAAGCTCTCTTTGTTTGTCTAGGTATTAATGAGATCAACAATCTCTCCCTATGCAACAAATGACTTCCAACAACCAGTTGTCTCTGGTTATGCAGAAGGGGGGAGAGGGCCGAGTTGCCTAAGTGGCCTAATTATCCTCGTCAAAATTTCAAATCACTCCCAATTTTTTTTCTTAGCTTATAACTAAGGTTTCAGGGCCACATCATCAAATATGATGCCACATCAGCATTTTGTCAAGGTGTCCAAAAAGGCCCCAAAAAATAGTGAGACCAATTCGTGCATTACATCATGAGTAGTTGAGCGCTGATGTGGTATCACATGATTGGTTGCTTTTTAGATCAAAAGCATACATTTTGTTTAATTATGGGTAGTCAAATCACAACTATTGGACATTATATAAACAACTATTGGGTATTATATTTACGATTGGGTGCCGCGACTATTGGACCCACATAACTATTGGGCCCTCTCCTAATTCTTTATCAATTTCTTCTCCAAAGCTTGTTGGCCATTACTAAGAACAACTTTTTTGTTAATGAATAAATGGACATATGTGTGATGATCATCCTTCGACAAAATCATCTTCTTTGGTTTGCGAAATGTCATTTCTACTTAAAGTTGGTAAAATAATTCCTATTTTTGGTGTGGTAATACTAATTGCACCTTCGTGTGCAATAGGTACGCCGAAGACATATTAGTTAATTATTTGTTAAATTTGTTTATTATAACCCAGAAAAAGCCATTTGAGATCCGTAAGCTACTAATCATATTTTTTAATTGGCACAAAAGTAAGCAGTTATGAATTTCTCAACAACCGAGAAACATTAAAGAGAAAACAGTATTTCTTTATTAATCTTCAAAAACAGTATTTCTTTATTAATCTTCACACAAATTATTCTTGGGCTTTTCATTCTCGAGCCATGTCGATGGTTCAAGTTTTGGTATCCTTGGTTCGAAATGAAATGTAGAAAAATAAGTACTGAACTTAGAACACAGTAAATAATTCATAATTCAGTGTCAATTGTGAATTCAAAAATGTTGAAGATACATCAAAATGGTTTATATGACTATATCTACACATGAAATAAATACAAATTTTTAATCATCATATTGCTCTTCATCAAGAGCATCAATCATATGGTGATTTGTCAGAAGCACAAGCAACACCATTGCCACTTGTATGGTATGCAAGCCTTGTGTAGCAAATGATTGAAGTATGTATTGGTGTACTCTCCCTCTTCCCTCTTTGTATATCCCTCTCTTTCTCAAGGATCCCTACAAAAGGATGCATAGCTCATGTGAACCTATCACTGATCATGTTTGGATCCCTATAAAGGATGCATAGCTGATTTGAACCTATCACTTCTCCATTGAGACCTTTGTTGCACAAAAATCTCTTGCTAAATGGACTACCAATTTACCTCAGTACTGCAAAATGTTTGCACAAAATAGACCAAATTATTTCCTAATTGACCTTCCACGCCTCTTAAGCTTGTGTTGATGAAGATTATATGAGACTGTTTTACTTTTTAGCTGTTGTAAAGCTACTTGGTATTCAAGAAAAAGACGTTTATAAATGTTTTGAGTAAACTATAAATTTCAATTTCATACCTATAACCAGACGACCTCTTCTAGTTTCTACAGTTATTTCAGATCCTGTCATCTATAACTTTTTGCCAGTTTTAGACATCCTAGTTTCTTCTCTTTTTGCCCAATTTACTGTACAAATTAAGAAAAATGCCAATAAGAAACATTTTAAAAAGCTGCAAGCTCATTCTGAGATGCAAACAAATTTCAATGAACAAATTTCTGTGTTTTCTCAACCTGCTATCAACAAATTGATAACCTGAATGTCTTTCCCCCTATCAGTAGGAGTTAGATCATGAATTTTGTAGTTGTTTTATAAATGACCCACACCATATTTTTTTAAATGACACACAGCATTGTCAACTGATGAAAACAGTTAAGCAAGAAGGTTTCACACCCTCATACCCATCGTCCTCTTGTAGAAGAATGCGAAGTAGAGGTGTTTTTCACATTACTTTTCTATTTGCAGGGCGACCACTCTCATTACAAGATACAATCTGCCCAGAATTACACTCAGACCAGCAGATAGCACTCCAACAAAACTAACATGGTCTGGATTTGTTCCAGACTGTTGCATTTAAAAAATAAAATGAACGGCCTCTCTATCACACCCACAGATGACACATTCAACAATTATCGGATTCTAGAAAGCCACATTTCTTTCTCGCATTCTCTAAAGAGTTCTATGGCTATATAAAACACCCTCTTTGCATAAAATTATAAAAATTCAGTTATCATCTCATTCCAAGTCGCTACATTTGGTTCTGCCATTCTCGTAAAGCTTCCAAGCCTCGCCAAGAAACCATTTTGTGCAAATCCAACAATCATTGCATTGCATCAGACAACATTCCGTTTAGGCATTTTTTGAAGAACATTGAAGGCCTCAGATAGAGTATCTGATAAGAACTGCAACTTCTCACAACAACCAAATTCCAAAATCAATTTTGACATAACTTTAAATTAACCAGATGATGGTAATGTGTAGTTCAGAAAATAAATGCATAACAGTTGGGTAGTTTCCCACAGCTAAATTGCATGATAGCAGAAATTAAAAACCTGAGTTTGAAGAGGAAATTGAAGCACAGTTGTGTGGCAACTTTGAACAGTTAAGAGATTTCCAGTAAAGAACAACCGTAGGCATTTAAATATAGAGCTGCTTTGATTTCTTTCTATTTTTATTTCTTATAATAGCTTCACCTATGACGTGCAATAGACCCACTAATCAAAGAAATCAGATACAGCATTGCATATTTCCCTCCCAGTACATCAATTGACCCTGTCTATGTCATTCAATCACCCATGCTTTAAATGAGATACGGCATTCCAAATTTGAGCAACCATATACAGCTAAAAAATAAGTCTTTCTATCTTCATTATCATAATTTTGAATTTGTAGTTTATGTTTATCAGTCTGCAACATGCCTTCCATTGAACATATGTAAACAGAACAGTTTACTGACTTGCACGTAGATTGACAATGAAAAATTATGTGTTATACTTATTTTGAATTTTCACCTCTAAAATCTCCAACTGGTACATGAATACCATTGAATTTCTGATTTAGTTATCTATATAGCTTTAGAGATTGGATTCGCAATAGAACACTTTAATATTAAGTTATTTTCCAAGCAAACAATTAAGTTTGATTTCTGTGAATTCAACATCTCCAATATGTGCAAGATAAGACAATGCAAAGCAGCCCTAACTGATATGAATTTTATATAGGTGGTTTGACAATTGATATCTAAAAGTATTCTCCCCAACATTACCCGACGATGCATCCACAAAATCTAGCTATTGTCCAGGAGGTTTTCGGGGACGTGGGAGAATGGGACATCCTTCCCCTTAGCCCTCTTTTTGGTTATATTTTGGGACATCCCTGAAAGAGGGCATATACACAGGATGCTTCCATTTTTTAGCATAAAATGGGAACACCATGGCTTTGTCAAGACATCCCAGAGACATAATGATGCCCCCTGGCTATCCCAAGCACTTCAAGGCATCCCAACATCACCCACTCAAAAACAGACAAAACAAACATTCTCAAACAACTAAAACTGATGCAATGGCCAATGCGATATAGCTCAGCACATTCAAATTAATTTCCATTTCCATTGTTCGAATGGTTTGCTTTGTACTTGCAAATGGATGGAAGTCCTATGGATTATACAGGGCATTTATAGCATTCAGATACTCCAATTTACCAATGAGCAGATTATGTAGCGGTGCACAGACAGTTCTCAAAGCAATAAAGGATGATGAATTTTGTTTCAAGTTGCAGTTGCAAGGGGGGTCAACAGATTCCCAGATATGGATTGCTCCAATTGAAATCCATTGTTGCTAAAGTTGTTGCCTTGGAGACTAAAGTTGAAGACCTCAAAGGGAAGATGAGAGTTATCTCTCACTTTGGTTTTAAAGTAATTCATCGCTTGGTGACCACTCTTTGTAACGGTTTTCGCCCTTCCCACCATCTGAAGATTTGCATTATTTGAGTTTCTCGAGACTGTACTGCTGTTCATGGGAATCCAACAAGAAAAAGGCTACTTTTCTTGAGTAGATTGAAGCAACAGATGTAGGAAGATTGTTTTTTGTTCGTGTCATTTAAAAAAATTTCTGTTGTGGTAGGGTTCGTATTTTTATTGCAAGCTCTGCCTGTTTTTTATCCGGCATCTTCGATAGCACGACACAATTCTATCCTCTCAGCTAAACAGTCCCCGAAAATCCATCCGGGCAAAACCATTTTTCAGAGAGTGGAAATGGGTGCCAATGTAGAAGATCTCCAATCTAGAGCAGAGTTTGACTCATTCTTAGCCAAGGAAAATCTGTAATTTTACACTTTTGGGCAGAATGGTGTGTTGCCTCCAAGCAGATAGATCAAGCCTTTTCCCATCTCTGCACAGATATCCCTTAGGTCAAATTCCTCAGGGTTAGTTTCTATGCACCCATTTTTTTTACTCCTAAATAATATCAATTTTTGAGATGCACCATGTGCCTCCTAAATAATATCAATTTTTGAGATGCACCATGTGCTTGGGGGTGTGGTGTGCTTGGTGTTGACTGGTTTACTGCTTCTAATAGAAATGTAGTTGAACTAATATTCAACTTATTAAATTTGTCCCTTTTGCAAGAAGACCTGGTGATATATTCATTCTTTCATGTATTTCTTTTCTTGAGTTATCAGGTTCGAGATTCCCTTGCTCTGCCCTATATTTGGTGATTGGTAAATTTTGTTCACCATCTGGCTTTGGTGATTGAATGAGGACAGATTTATGGTTATTGATTGGTAAGTTCTGACTATTGATTGGAAGATTCTGTTGCAGTTTTGGTGTTGGCAAAGGCACAGATCTCCAATAAGAGCACAACCCATTAGAAGTCACCTTTTCCCCATTCAAACTTGCTTTGATGCATAAAGATCGCATAATCCATTTCATATGGAACCGCTTTAAATGAACACATCTGAATTGTAAACTTTATTTAACAAGCCAAGTCAATTTTGTATGACAACCTCGCTCATAGTTTAGAGGGTTGTAATCTTGGAAACCCATCTGCATGGAAAGTATTTAATTACTGGAAGTAAAATTTTGTACAAGGAGCAGTAAAACTTACACAAATTAACATTTCAATCCAAAGAATCAACAGAAATGTAGTTAACACAAAATTCTCCAAATCAACTGGCAGTCAGAACAAAACTATAGCGAGGTTCAGAGTTTGGAGGAGCCGAAACCAGCTAGTGACTTTTTTTTCGCCGCTATTAGAGGCCTCACTGCTATAAGAACATATTCCATAGTTTTAGCAGAGAAAGCAAGGACAAAGATGTATATGAAAAACAACCTTTTCATTGTTTTGCTGATAGTGAAGGTCAGAGCCTGCAGAGGAAAATAGCTTCTTTACCTTTTTCATTCATGGTAAAAGCATGTGGAACGAAGAAAATAGCAATCTTTTCACTCTTATACCATTACCACAGATGAGCCAGCAACTTGAAATGATGAAGGAAACTTACCAGTGAATAGGAGAAGCTCAAAACCCTTCATGGCGACGTTCCAGAGTAGAGAGCAAGATGAAAAAGAATGAAAAGCAAATCAGGCTCAGATTAGGGTTTCAAACCCTTTTGCTATGCAATTTTCCGTAAACAATAATTATTACATTCTCTAGTCCTCCTCGCCTTGCAAGCCTCACCGTTTAGGCATTTGCAAAAATATGATCTGTTCAATTCATTAATGCACTCTGACACCCACTTGCAGATATTATTCATAGTAAATGCAAGTTGTGCCGACATACAACCACAAAATGGGTAAAAAGTGTTGAACCGCTCAGATTCTTTACATAGTAGTCATTTGGCTCTCAGTCAATCTGTACCGCTCGGTGTAAAAAGAGGTTGAAAAAGTTGAGCGTGGTTTCGGCGTAACTACTCTATGACATCCGGGAAAAAGCATTGACGGGCTCGGATGCATTTGATCGCAGGCGATTGCCTGTCCACGAATATACACCGTCGGATGCAAAATGACCTCGCAAATACTAAGCGTAGGACGCCTTCGGCGTAATAGAGAGAAAGTCGGTGATGGAGACAAGACCAAAAGCATGATGTGATTTGCGGGACAAAATATGAAGGCCGTAGATTGATCAGTGGCTTCGATTTTTTAGGAAACAGCGCGAAAGAACGGCGGCAAAAATGTGAGCGATGGCACTGTGTGAAAATGCAGAATAGTACAATAACTTTTCACAGACGTTATGAAAAATCACAATCTACAGTGTGAAAATGCAGAGCAGTACAATAATTTTTTATTCACAATCTATCTATGTACCAGATGTTTTCTGTACGAAACGAGTCCACCTTTCACATCATTCTGCATTTCGTCTACGAATTGTCAAACACAAATCTTAACGTCTACGCAGCCAACAGACTGCACATTTAATCATATTTATTTTTAATTAATTAAATACCGTCAAATGTGCAATTTTCTGGGTATATCTATATATATATATATTTTGAAGGCCGTAAGATAGTACCCCGAGGAGGGTTAATTAATTGTGAGTTTGAAAGGTTTGAAATTCTTTCATTGATATGTCTTTACATTCTTTTAATAAGGGACGCGGTAAGTGAAGTACAAGTCCATGTCCCACTCCATTTAGAGACAACTTTTTCCTGGTTGGGAATGGTCCGTAAAGGAAAAAAATCTAGAGGAGCTCTCGAGAGAGACACTGAAGAGAGTCAAGCTTACAGCAATAGAGATCTTGCAAAAATAAGGTGGGTTCTTCTCTACTATTAGTGTATACTTACTTTTGATATGGCTGTATAGTGTGTGTGAAGTCTATCGATATCTGCCTTCCAAGTGTGATGATAAATGTGATGATTGTGTTGTATCAAGTGAGAGAAACTGGTATGTAAAGGTGATTATCCATGTGTTCAGTTTGTATGGTATTGCTTGTAGCATTTTGAGTTTTGAGTTAAGTCATGTCTTCCTCCTTTCTTTCCTTCAGTAGTATTTGACTTTCACATATGCTCTACTTGGCTGGGGGATTCTGACTTGAGTATGTTATTTGTTTGGGTGATAAGCATAGAAGGGAAGTGTGCTCTGTTAAAGAGCATTAAAGTCAGATCTTGTATATATAGAGAAAATGTAACATTCCTTCCTTGGGTTGTCATTGACTGGCAGCTAGCTTACCCACTGTACAATGCTACATTCTGCATTCATGTTGTATGGATTGAAAATTAAAGGTTTCTAAAAAGCTTCATTGTTTCATTTCGAACTAAAAATGTAAATTACTTTTGTACAGATCTGAAAGTTACTTTCGAAAAAGGAAATGAATATGTGTAAATGTATGAAATCCTCATGCTTCCGGAGTCTTTCTGGTTGAATAAAAGAAATTCTATAAAGAAATAAAATAAAAATATGAAAAAAATTAATCATCTTTACGTATCCTACAACCCTGTCATTCTGTGAAACCGCATTTCTTTGAGGCATTTTGTCAAACGGTTCGTGTGTCTCGTCTTTGGTTCCACGTTTTGTAGGCACGTCCATTGCTGCAGTTGCAACTACAGCATGTGAGAAGATCCCTTATCCTTTAAGCTTAAATGAATGCACCTGCCCTGTTCCAAACTAACAGTTTGGGACGAAATGCAGAAAAATTCTGACCAAGGTCACATCTTCTGGCTGTACACCTGCCAATGGTTTGCTGAAGGTTATTCTTATTCAGGTGAACCAGAAATACCATGGAAATAAGCAAAGAAATATACCTAAGAGCTCCATTGGAGGGTCTCGGCCTGCGCGACCCCCAGTGAGGTGCGTTTTTCCTCTTTAAGGATGCTTTTTTTTTTTTATGCTTATTCGAGAGGAGCCATTTGACAGGTAATTGCAGCAAAATGAGTTAAATCTTGCCGTCTATTAGCTCAAAATGGGACTTCCCTGCACACAAAAGGAGTCGTGGCAGCCAATATATTACTTCGGTTCTCTCTTGCTCTTTTTTCATCTCTCCCTTGGTTGGCTGAAACCTTATTATGTCTGAGTCTCCCTTCGCGGCCGCCATGTGTGAGTACAAAACAAGAAACATAATTTTCATATTTAGGGTACCTTATAATGACGCAAGGTTAAATTCTGTTTAAGGTTGCTTTTAATTCGTCGTTATAAATTGGTCAGATATAAAATGGTATTAATAATACATTTTCTGTACATTTATCTTTAAATAAAACCATATGTATATGTGAATTTTAACTTTTAATACATGGTGACACCTTTTAATACATGGTGACACGTGGTGATAATTTTATTTAATGTCAAAGGTGATACATGGTGAGTATATATTTTCCAATGAGTCCATATATAAGCAGGAGGAACAACATACCAAGGTACAATGCATGTGAGGTCTGCCAAAAGAGATCACATTGATGCCATATAGACGCATGGCATTAGGCCATTGTCTTGTAACAATGTCATCATAAAAATCCATGTGGATAAATAAGGAAATACTTAATAGTTATATAAGATTGAGAATATTAATAGTTCATAGAATTATAATCAAAGAAGAGAGTTCCAACTCATTGGAATGTTAAAACGATGAATTTGATGTTGAGCTAGTAATTATCAAGGATGCAAAGGTCATGTTAACTGTTGATCTATGGACATAAATAAGTCTTACAAATAAAATTTTAAGATATATTTGAAATGTAATATGTAATCTAGAAGTGTCCCACTATATACTAACATACTTATCTTAAAAAATTCATGTAAAACATAAAGAAAGATAACTTTATAAAGTATCTATTGCACTTGTATATGATAAATTGATTAGAAAATATGCACCTCTTAAAGGACATCTCTTGTTGTTTTACATATAGATTTTTATAAGAGAGATATGTTAGATACTTAAAAATCTCATTTGAAGATGATCTCCAATTACATCTATATGAAGGAGACACAAATATCAACTACCTTTATAGATTTCTTGAGCGCCAACAATACATAAACTGATATATGATTATTCAAATAAACGCTTGTAACTCTTCTAATATGATATGTATTATTTTGATTTTGGATAAATATAAAATGTCTTAATAATTATCTTTTAATATATATTATATATTAAAAAATTTAAGTTTTTCATGTGGAATCTCTTAAAACGTAATTATTCAAACTTCGTGAATGATAAAAAGAAAAGGAAACGTAAAATAAAGCACGCATAGTTGAGTTTATTCTCTTTGTTTCTTATATTAATTTCTCATCATAACATTCTTCACATGGCAGAATCGAATCTCAGGGCAGGCGACCCATTTTTAACAGTGGGAAGGAAACATCTCGGCAAACATTAACGTGTCCAGCGCTCAGCGCAGCAAGTAAAGATTTGTTAGGTGCACATTCTTAACTATTATTTTCATTCCACCTCTTCTGTGTTTTTATTTTTATATAGATTAACAATGTTCTCATATCTACTTTGTATTCAAATTATTTTAAACTTATTATAAAAAATTTATATTACCAGTGATGAAGAATGTCTATTATTTTAAAAGGTTTTTAAATTATATTTGTTTGTATATTATAATATATTAAATAACATAATTTGTTTAAAGATAATGTTTTCATAAATCATGTATTTCAAATTGAAAATGATGTATAATTTTTTTGAATAAGTCATCAAGATCATTTTTTTCATAATCATTGAATTTAAGCATATTATAGACATATAAACTAAGCTGAATAGGATTGGATTCTGACTGTTTTACAAGTAAATCTTAATCATTTCAAATAAACTCCTAATTAACATCAACACTAACATAGATATCTTAAATAAATCCATCTCAAAAATGCTAATATATATATTAATTTTGGTATCTTTAAATTTAAAAATAAAATATAGATTTTAAATAATTTCACATTAGATGTTTATCCATGGGTGGCCAAGGACACCCACAAACCAGAACTTTCACATGCGTGACCAAAATTGCAGAACCCTTTTTTCCTTCCTCACGACCTCTCCTCAAATGCATTACTTTCAGAAAATATAGTATTATAAAAATGTGTATGTATATATAATCTGTTTCTTATGCGCAATTTCTAAATATTTTGTTTCTCATCACTTGTCCTCGTTGTTGTGGTTTTCATTACTCATTTGGTAACATAGTTTCACACACACACTTATTCATTCTATTTACTTTCACATTTATGTATTTTCATATATTCATTAGTGGCTTAATTTCATTTGCACCCATTTATATATTCACCACATATTAATGTAGATTTCCATACATACATACATACATACATACATACATTCTTCATACTAAAATTTCCATTTTCTTGTTTTGAGTCAATGTCCTAATGCTTGGGTTTGATATCGGACCACTTTAGATTGTTCCCAAATTCAAATTTAAATTTTTTAAAATTCTAAATTTTATTTTTGTCAGTGATAGTTAGAAGCCTACTTAAAATACTTTTGTGTGACTTCCTGTTATATTTTTACATTGGAAGACACTCATTTGTACATTAACGATAATGTTACCAATCACAAGAAACATCCACATCCCATTCTAAACACACTTTTATTTGGAACACAAAATGAATGTATCTACATCTTATTCAATATACAGACCATTGCATGCTTGTACTTTCTACATTCCAACATTTCCCAAAGACTGTAAAGCTTACCAATCAAATATCTTCACGGGAGAAAAAGTCCTTGTGATCTAACGAATTCTTCAAAATGCCATAATTATTGCGTGACATAATGATCGTTGAAGTAAGTCAGAAATAATGATAACAACTCGTGTATCCATTTCGGCCGCATTTTATTGTCTAGTTGACGCCTCTCAATGCTCTTATCGTTGATAGATAATGCACCTTTGAAGAATAACGTACCTTGAATACAGAATTCCCTCTTCAAGTTTTTGAAATAAAGCAATAGTGCCAAGTTTTATCGTGCTCTACAGCTGAATGCCAGTGGGAAACATGAATAATGCCTGTTCAGTACTGGTACTATAATGCAACTATTGTACTCGCCTCCACTAGTGAAGCATTCTCACCTCTTTTGGACTTTATGTTTACCAAATGCATTCGTGTGGTTCCCGATATTTTTATATATACTCTTAGCTTATTGTGAATGGATTGAAGCAGCAGACGTTGGTATAGTGATTTTAGTTCGTCTCATTTTAAAAAAAATTGGTAGCATTTCGTAATATTTTTCCTGTAACCTCTGCCCATTTTTCCTGGGCGGCATCGTTGACAGCACAACACAATTTATGCAGAATCTTGAGGTAAGTCACTTGCCATAGTTTCAGTGAATGTTTTGTTTTGAGAATCTGTACGCGGCCGCATCTTTTTTTGTTGTGTTCTATTTCCTTCAAAACAATTCTATTATATGTTAAATAATGGCATTCTTTTGTGGTTTTATTTATGGCTGTTTTCATATATGATATTATTCTAATGCCTACTCTTTATGTACATCTTTATTTGAACTTTGAAAGAATTTTATATTTATTTGGTGGTTTTAAATTTTTGTTTATTTAGGTTGTTCTGTTTTTAAATTATTTTTTAATAGTTTTTCTGATAGAATTATCAAGTTAGTATTGAATGGATATTAGTTATTGCTGATGTTGTAAATGCAATGGTTGTTAGAGTTATTTTCACATAGAGTGAAAAGTAGAGATCAGATCATCTGCATGTTAAATTTATCACATTCATCTTCACAAACCTATTCCTTCATAGTTATGTGTCATTATACTAGCTCATCTACTTAAAAGACCAAATGTCACAAGGCAAGGGATTGGTGTGACACAAAATAACTAAGATTTGAAAAGATTATGTTGTATAAATGACAGACAGGTTGGTTTTCTAGATGGGTACATCCTCTCACATGGTTAGGACTCCGAAGTACAACTATGCATCAATATGCTTTTAATATGATTACATTCTTTTTTGAAGCCACATGTCTGTTACCTCAATAGAAGCAGGGATGCTATATTTGATAGATTATCTTCCCACAAAAAAAAATAGAGCTAGCATCTCTAATTTTGCATCAATTCGGAATGATTCAACATCCTTTTAGAAGCAATTCTAGACATAATTGTGTTAGGAAAGTCCGTCCTTAAAATATCAGGTTTCTATAACTGCAACGAAGAACACACTCTCTCTCTCTCTCTCTCTCTCTCAATTTGATTCAAGTCTTTTGTATGGAAACAAATTGCACAGTTTGGCACTTGTCTCTTTTAGTCTTCAATCATTTGGATTTATTCTCCTAGTATTGTTTTCCAATTTAAAGCACACAAAGAGTCCCCTATAATCTTATTTTTATGCACCCCTAAGAGATTTTAGTTGCTTTTCACTATAGAAATGTGTATAACACTATTTCTTCTTGATGTCATTTAATATAGGTAATGTCTATGAGCCTTACCTTCTTAAGTATTATCTTAACTGGTGAGATATAATGGAGAATTAATCAACTCAATACTTTTTGCTTAAAGCATTTCTACTATCTAGTTTTTCTATACATTGGCACCTATCCAACCATCATGTGTTAGTTCTTGGGCCCCTACTCATTAGTCGTATGATAAAAAATATGAAACTTGTGTCCATACTTGCTGCACAAGACATTAGTTACATTAAAGAAAAAATATTCCTATTAGTCCATCATCAATCTCTCCAAATAGGTCCCAAAGACTCTATTTCCATTTTAGAAAAATGCTTTGGAGGAGAAACCTTCTAAGCACTAGCTAAATTATCTTATGCACTCCTGTATGTTTAGGCATGATGGGCTACCCTCAAATTTCAAAGCAATATTTTAATCTCAGAAACTTCATAAAGAACCACACTCTTGGCAAGTGCTTTCATTCTAGGTTGGCATGCTTTCCTAATTGTCCTCTAGGCGTGGAAAGTTTTCATGTCTAATGAGAACAATCAAATCATTATTGTTGGAGAACTCATGACTATCTTGAACATAATTTTCATTTTCAATGACTGTCAAATACCATTAGTAACTATCATATATTACAAACCATATGACCCTGATGGTGGGCAAGAGGTTGTTGTATTAGCCAACCTTTGGCAATAATTAGACAGTTAGAGGGTGCTGGTTGAGAGATGGATTTTAGATCTATATTTTAAAAAATACAATAAACCATAACACAACGATCAAGTAGTTGATATTTTTAAAATACAATGAGTTTACCAAATTTTTTTTTTATATATAACAAAATTTCATATCCCTCCAATCCAAACTATGTCAAACATTATAGTGTTGCTAGATATTGTTTCTCTCTTAACAAATCTCATATTATATTGCAAAGTCCATGATCATCAATCATGTAGCAATAATAGTTTCCTGAATGCAAGGATCAAAACCTATTGTGAATACTCTCTACATAACCCTTTTGTAATCTTACTTTATTCTAGAGGACAAATTATTTAAAATGAATATTACGTGGAAAAACTATCAAGACACTTGGGCTTGCACCTGAAAAACTACCATAATAGCACTGAATATTTTAAACATTTTTTTAAGCCATTTTGGTGGTAAGAAATTGTTTGTAAATGACAAGAAGATTTGGATTCAGCATGACATCTTCCTAGTTGCAAAACCAAATTTCTACTCTCTATGACAAATTACCACTTAATAAGAGTAGAATATAAAGCTATCTTATTTATAGTAATAAATATTTTATTTACTTAATAAATATTAGAAATTAGAGGATCTAGGAGATGAAATGACAAGCACAATGAACAAAGCATCAAATTGTATTATTTGACCTATCGAATAGAGAGCTCAAACCCTCAATTTATAGTAGAGAGGTGAGCAACAATAAGCCATAGGGATAGGAACACATGGCAAGAGAATAGGAGAGGACTCCTTATCCTACAACTCATAGGGAAAGAGTCAAGGGACAACTCAACCACCTAATGAGGAGAGGACTTCTTATCCTACAACTCATAGGGAAAGAGTCGGAGGACAACTCAACCACCTAACTAGGCTTAAGTTAGCCTAACTAGGGTAGAATACACCAACACCCCCCCTTAAGCATAGTTTAGGTGGGTATGAAGAAATGGGTCCCAACTATTAGCCATATTAGGTACCCATGCACAATGAAAAACTCTCAGAAACAGAAAACGATAGAAAACCCAATGGGAAAAAACTATCTTCCAAAAGAGAGAAAGCAAAAATATATGTACAAGTGAAAGAAGAAGAAAGATAGAAGGAGGACTCAAGACCCCCCAAAAAACTACTTCTATCACAAAAGTAAAAGAGATATTCCCCCCATATGAGAGAAAGAGAGAGACTAGAGAGCCCTCGCTCCCCCCTCCCCTCCATAAGATGATGGATCTTGCAACCTTGAGTGATGCTCGATGAAGAATGCTGAAGAGAATTCATGAACGTTGAACCACATTTCTCCCCTTAGGAAGAAGGCGAACCACTGAAGTGTGCAAGTAATCTTCCCATTTTTGATAGGAACATGCGGAAAGAAGTATAAAGCTCTATGAATTGTGCACAAGATCTAAAGATGTAGATGATGCCCATAATGTCTTCGTAGAATTCTCAATGATCTCCAAGCCAAATCTGATGTGTGATGAAGATTCGGGAATAGGGACCACAAGGATCATAGATGTATGCTGATAACTGGAATTGTAAGAATCTTATACTATCACTATAGAAGTTGATGTAGGCAAGCAATGAGCAATAATATCTAAAAAAGACAAGGTTGACGCAACTTCATTGAAGTTGTCATCAAAAAGAAGATTGATGTCCTCAATGTGTGCTTCCATGTCAGCAATGCGGGACTCTACGAAAAGACATGAAATGTTGGGTAGATATGCATCCCAATTAGCAATGCTAGGAAGACTAATATCTTGTTGCAAAGAAGTGTTGGAAGCTCTCGAAGAAGCGACTCTAAAATCCAATGAAGCAACAGGTGATGATGGGGTCTCAAAGTAAGTCATCTGACTACCATGTACATACCCAACAGATGATGTCTCACAATATATCTTAGTGAGACTAGATTTTTTTCCAAGTGCTTTATAATGATCAATTAGAGCATTTTTAGTATCAAGAAGACATTGTCTTAGTTTGTGAATTTCATGATATTGACATTCTTCTATTGTATTCTTTTTGATCCCACAATATGCACATTTGAGTTTTCATTTATTATTTAACTTCTTTCGAAAAAGTTCACTAAATTTTTTCAAGCAATTTATACCAAAAATTTTTAATTGCAATTATTTTTATGGATTTGGCATATTCTTTTTATTTATTTGTTAGTGTATTCTACCCTAGTTAGGCTAACTTAAGCCTAGTTAGGTGGTTGAGTTGTCCTCCGACTCTTTCCCTATGAGTTGTAGGATAAGAAGTCCTCTCCTCATTAGGTGGTTGAGTTGTCCCTTGACTCTTTCCCTATGATTTGTAGTATAAGGAGTCCTCTATTCTCTTGCCATTTGTTCCTATTCTTGTGGCTTATGGTTGCTCACCTCTCTATATATTGAGGGTTTGAGCTCTCCATTTAATGGGTTAGCTAATGCAATTTGATGTTTTGATTTATGTTCTTGCAACTTCCTAATCTCTCTGGATCATCCTTGTTTATAATATTATTTATAGTTTTACAATGGTGAAATTTGCATATCCATACTAATTTCCTATTAGTTTTGGATTTATTATGATTAAATGATTAAATATGATTATATAGTAGCAAGTGACACAATTTTGTGTGAAGTTTAACTCTCTCTCTCTCTCACTCTCCCATCCTTATTCATCCTTTACTTTTACTCACATATTTTCATACATTCAATATTATCTTTGTTTCATTTACAATTTTTATATATTCACCCCATTATCAATTAATATTTTTATTCATACATTCTAGATTTTTAAATTTTTATTTCTTTATCTTGGGTCAATCTTCTAGTGCTTGGGTTTGATCTTGGGCCACTTGTGACTAACCCCATATTCAAATTTTAAAATTTTAAGGTTCCAACTTCTATCCTTTCCTCGTAGCTACAAGAAGCCAACTTGGTACAATTTTGTGTGAATTTTTGTTACATATTGGAATTTAAAGATATTTATTTGTGTATTTAACTACTCTATTATCAATCACAAGTAAAATCCACATCCTATTCTAGGAATAGTGTTATTGTGAGCACCAAAATGAATGTGTTTGCATCTTATTTAGTATATAGGTTATTGCATGCTTATATTTACTATCTTTTACCATTTCCCCAAGATTATAAATACTATCAATCAAGAGAGTTCACTTAGCATGCCCTTAGGTATGTTTGAATATTTTCAATTCTTATGCATCAACAAATAACTAAAATTGTAGTAAATGAGGTTGTAGAATTTCATAGGTTTCCAAATAATATCTAAGAGCTTAGTTATGTGTTGCTATAGATTAACCTTGAGCAACTTAGGATTAACCCATAGAAGATTTAAAGCTTGTTCAAATTCTAAGATAGCAAGCACATCAAGAGAATCATTTTTTTGAAATTAATATTTTTTTATGTACATCAACAATTATTCTTTATCACTAATCCAAGAGCTAAGTGTCTTATCATTTTTGTATTTAATTTCTTAACATAGAATTTCATTTGTCAAATTTTTATCTCAATTTTATTTACATAAGATAATATATGCTTGAATTGTATTAATTTATTTAATTATCCTAGGTTAATTCATGTACGATATTTAATCCTATACTTTTTGTAGAGTTTGATCTTAGGCTTATAGTTGCATTTCTTGTAGGATTTTAGAACTATACCTTTAATTACACTATCATTTTTAGAACTTATTAGAGTTTATTAAGGTTTATGTTACTCTTGTTTTCATATCCATTTCCCTCATTCTACTGACCTTAGACTCCTTTTATAGTGTAATTTTAAGAGATATATCAATGATTTTTTAATTTGTAAAATTAATTTTAAAATTAAATGTTAAATTTAATTTTTATTTAAAAATACATAAAATCTTTTATTATTTATATTTTAATCTCTAATTTATATAATTATGAATCTTGTCTGATTGTATTATTTAAAAGCTTAGGAAATACATTATACTTTTGTAAGATTAATAGTATCAAGCAAGACACTTTCTAAAACCAATTCCACAATATTTTTTTTAAAAAAAAAAAAAACCAATTTTTATCTTAAAATATTTAATATATCAAAATTAACACACTTTCTAAAACTTTCTAAAGAGGAAAATAATTGTTTGGCTTTTAATGTGGTATGGAACAATGCTTCCAATAGTTTTCTCGACATATGTGTAATATTGTAATTTGCAAAACTATGGATGCGCCATGCTCATGCATCCATGCCCATGCCTTTTAGTAGGCTGGGTAGCCATCGCTAGCTGGTTTGCAGAAATGTCATTTCTATTTAAGTGGCGCCAAAATTATTCCTATTTTGTACCATCTGGAAATATAAGAGAGCGAAAGAGTCGGTGATGGAGATAAGACCAAAAGCTTGATGTCATTTGCTGAAGAAAATATGAAGGCCGTAGATTGATCAGTGGCTTCAATTTTTTAAGAAACCGCGCGGAAGAAAGGCGGCAAAAATGTGAGCGATGGCAATGTGTGAAAATGCAAAGTAGTAGAATAATTTTTTATATACGTTATGAAAAATCACAATCTACTGTTGAAAATGCAGAGCAGTACAATAATTTTTTATTCACAATCTATGTTCCAGATGTTTTCTATATGAAATGAGTCCACCTTTCACACAATTCTGCATTTCTTCTACGAATTTTCAGACACAAATCTCAACGTCTACAATACCGTCAAATGTGCATTCTATTGGCTGCGTAGACAATTCCCACAAATCTCACCCACTCACATCCTTCCATATAGTTTTGTGTGCAAAATAAATGACAAGTGAAAATTTGCTGGTCCTGCTGTCCTATAGTCCGCTCCATTACTTTGTCTCTTCTTCTTTGAATGTCACTTGTTATTTCATCACCAACTCTCAATTCCTTGGGTCTTTCACATTCTTTTGAAAGACTCATCGCTAGCCAAAAATGACAGCTAATGAAAAATTTAGATAGAAGAAAAAGCACGTGGATGAAACAAAATATCAAATGGATGAGCAAGTGGGGTATTAGCATAAGTGAGTGTCCAAATAATAATGGGGAAATAAGTTCAAAGAAAGCATGTGGAAAGGGCCACTTGGGAGAAAAAATAAATACTATGTCAAACATTATAACCTTACACATGACCATACACAAAAGACCTACATCGGAATGGAAATAAAATGGAAAACAAAAATGTTAATAACTTAGATAAGAACAAGTTCGCACCAGCTTAGATGTGAGACCAGAAGATGGATGATACCTAAAGAGGAGTAGACAGACATAAGGTGTAGATATTGCACTCAAGACGCGGTTGAGACAGAATGGCATTCCATCAGGGAATGTTCAGCTTACAAGGACATCTGGATCAATTATATTGAGACATTAAAAGGGAACAACCTGGGTGATTTGTTTGAAGAAGAGAAGATAATAAGGTTTGCAAATTTTCTATTCAAGATACACAACAGAAGATTCAAGATGCAGAAAGAAAAGGTAACATAGGTTTTGCGTTTTCAGGGGTTCAGGTTTCTTCACTGGCTATCTATGGGTCCCATAGGCTGCTTGGCCTCATGGACGTGATTAAAAGCATTCATTCATTCATTTGAGGCATTTTGTCAAATAGTTGTGCGTATTGTCTTTGGTTACATGTTTTGTAGGCATGCCCAATTTTGCAATTGCAACTTCAACATGTGAGAAAATTTTGACCAATGTCACGTCATCTGGCTATATACATATATAAAAAAATTCTTTACTTATTTCCATTATATTTCTAATTCACCTGACTAATTCAGGTGACTAAGAATAACTTTTGGGAATATATACTTCTATTTATTATGGATTTTAAGGCCTAAGTGTAGTACCCTAAGGAGGGTTAATTACTTGTAAGTTTGAAAGTTTATTTATTAATTCTTTTAATAAGGGATGGGGTGAAGTACAAGTCCAGGTTCCACTCCATGTAGAGAGCCATGTACACCCAATGGTCTTGTAAGAGGAGTGCTCACCAGATGGATGACATGACACCTTTATTTATCCATGGTAGATGGTCTTATTTGAGACAACTCCTTTTTCCTGGTTGGTAGTGGTCCTCGAAGGAAAAAAATCTAGTGGAGGTCTCTCGAGAGACACTTAGAGAGTCAAGCTTACAGCAATAGAGATCTTGCAAAAATAAGGTTGGTTCTTCTCTACTATTAGTGTATACTTAACTTTTGATAAAGCTGTATAGTGTGTGTAAAGTCCATCGATATCTGCCTTCTAAATGTCATGATTGTGTTGTATCGAGTGAGAAATTGGTATGTAATGGTGAATATCCGTGTGTTCAGTTTGCATGGTATTGCTTGTAGCATTTTGAGTTTTAAGGCATGGCTTCCTCCTTTCTTTCCTTAAGGTATTCTTTGACTTTCACATATGCTCTACTTGGCTGGGAGATTCTGACTTGTGTATGTTATTTGTTTTGGTGGTAGGCATAGAAGTATGCTCTGTTAAAGACCATTAAAGTTAGATCTTGTATATATAGAGAAAATGTAACATTCCTTCCTTGGGTTGTCATTGATTGGCAGCTAACGTACCCACTGTATAATGATACATTTTGTATTCATGTTGTGTGATTGAAAATTAAAGGTTTCAAAACAAGCTCCATTATTTCATTTCAAACTAAAAATGTATATGACTTCTGTACAGGCCTGAAAGTTACTTTCGGAAAAGGAAATGAATATGTGTAAATGTATGAAATCCTCATGTTTCCGGAATGTTTCTGGTTGAATAAAAGAAATTCTATAAATAAATAAATAAAAATATGAAAAAAGTAAACCATCTTTACATATCCTACAACCCTGTCATTCTGTGAAACCACATTCCTTTGAGGCATTTTGTCAAACGGTTCGTGTGTCTCGTCTTTGGTTCCACGTTTTGTAGGCACGTCCAGTGTTACAGTTGCAAGTTCAGCATGTGAGAAGATCCCTTATCCTTTAAGCTTAAATGAATGCCCCTGTCCTGTTCCAAACTAGCAGTTTGGCACGAAATGCAGGAAGATTCTGACCAAGGTCACATCTTCTGGCTGTACACCTGCCAATGGTTTGCTGAAAGTTATTTAGGTGAACCAGAAATACCATGGAAATAAGCAAAGAAATATATTTTTAGAAGAATATATATGGGGTGGACACCGCCAAGCTAGTTCTATTGGAGGGTGTTGGCCTGCGCGACACCCAGTGAGATGCGTTTTTCCTCTTAAGGGTGCTTTTTTTATGCTTACGGGAGGAGCCATTTGACAGGTGATTGCAGCAAAATGAGTTACATTTTGCCGTCTATGAGCTCAAAACGGGACTTCCCTGCACAGAAAAGGAGTCATGGCAGCCAATATATTACTTAGGTTGTCTCTTGCTCTTTTCATCTCTCCTTTGGTTGCCTGAAACCTTATTATGTCTGAGTCTCCCTTCACCGCCGCCATGTCTGTTAGTACAAAACAAGAAACATAATTTTTAGCCGAGAGGCTATATTCTGTGTGGGCTTTTAAACGGAAAATCTGTCTCACGCTGCAAAACCTATCTCCTGACCGGTAAACTTCGCCAGAATACAAGCTGGAAAAAACAATGCATATAAACTTATAATATCTTCAAATCAAATAAAATCCGATCTCGGAATCAAACCGGAGTGGGCAATCAAATCGCATTTTAACTCGCAACCAATATTTTCGTCTACAAACATCTTGTCTCCAGCTAAGAATCTGATACCATATATTGGAGCAGCAGCTGTCGGCAGATTATTTTTGGTTCGTCTCATTTTTACCAGTTCTTCCTTTGATAGGGTTCCATTTTTCTTGGAAACTCTGCTCATTTTTTCTCATCAGCATCGTTGGCAGCATGTCACAATTTGTCCAGAATCTTTGAGGTAACCTTATACAGTAGGATAACTGTATTGCCCATGGGGTTTGGGCTTCTATTTTTATGGATCAGGGGGTCTCATGAAAAAAGAAAATTATGTTATAAGATTAATTGGAATCTTTTTCTGAAAATGAAAAATAGCAGCCCCTACCTTTTAGGACTGCAAATTTCAGGGGGTGAAATTGAGGAAGTGCTAGAAATTGCCCTCATCACTTAAAATATTAAATCCTTAAAAAAAATAAAAAAGAGAGAATTTTTATTTATTTATTAATTTTTATTAGTTCGTTCCTTAAATTTTGGAGTTCAAACTCTTAAACTGAATTATAAAATTGAATTCTTGGGACCACCAGCTTTAAAATATTCCTAAAATATCTCAGCAGCACCCTTGCAATTTTTTAAGGAAGCCCCCTACATGTGACCTTACCCTAATTAGTAGTGAAATAATAATATTCTTAGCCCATGACGGTTTTGCTTGTGGGCTTTTGCAGCTAATAGTGAGACTCATAACATTTTACTTTTGAATGCGAGTTTTTGACCAAAAGATCAATCTGAGAAGAAGCCAAACTTTTCTGAATGTTTACTCATACGACTTTCATAGACTTGGAATTGACTTGATATGGTGTGAGCTTGAAATTTCTCATGCACAACTGTCTCTGACTTGTAAAACATCACTTGCAGTGTGCTATGCCGTACATCCTCTTATTGCGTTTTAATAATTCTATTGCTTTCGATGGCTTGTATGGATGCAAATTATTTACATAAAGGATCATTTGAGGATGCTTACAAAGTTGGGCTTTGTTTTTGGTAGTTTTTATCTATGGGATTGTGTGTCTCAACACATGATGGGAATCATTCCAACATAATTGTTGATATAAGTCTTTAACCAATGGATCAAGTTAAGATTTTTAATATAAGGTCAAATTTGGTCTTGAATAAGGTACCTACCCTCCACTTCTCTTGTTGATTTCTATAGGTGCACCAATGAACTTGAATGAGATTTGTTATTGTGTTAAGATATCATGAATTCATGAAAAAATATCAAAGCAAAATCTTTATGGAAGTACCTTCTTTTTTTGTTATTTATTTATACATGCAGTCATGAACTTGCAATAGAATTGTTACTCTTAAAGATGACTAGAATCAGGGAGAACATATGTTGAGTGCAGGTATCTATTGTTATAACCTAGGGCTTACAGTCAAGTAGTTTTCCACATTGAACATATTCACAAATTCTTTGCTCCAACTTTGATATATTTGTTTCAACTCAAAAGTTGGTGATAAAAAATAGTTTTGTTGTTTGTGAACATTTGATGCTTCTAGTTTTTGCCTCTACACATTGTTTGTAATGTATATTCATTGGAACATGTTGTATTGTTGTTGCTCAGTTTTTTTTACATATCATGTAGATCCTTAAGTCTTCAATCTCATTGATTTGTTCATCTTTGATGTGAGGCATGAGGTTACCTATCATGGTTATATAAAAAAAAAGAAAATAGAAAGATATAAATTCATGTGTTCCTAAAAGATATTCATGCTAAGATTTTATTTCTTGGGATGTGAAATTTTTAAGCAATACAATTCCTTCCAACATCAGTTATTTATGGAATGTTTTCAATTGCATCTATCAAATACAAAAGAAAATAATAGGAGCATATAACAAAAGGGAACATAAGGGTATTCATGATGGCTTGGTAAACATTCAAAGTTAAGAGATAATTAGATGCCCCAAGTTGGATCAATTTTGAGGTGGTTACAAAATTCATTTAATACTAACATAATTGTTTGGTATTCCATTATATTTGCTCACATAAAATATTAGAACTTCAAAATTCCACATATATGGCTTTTAATATCGATCAATCATGACACGTGCAACTCAAATTTGTCATCTATTCAAGTTGTTTGATGGCCCTTTGAAGCACAATCTATTATTAATGTGTTGGAAGACAATATCAGATAGATCTCAAACCTAGAAAACATCTTTAAATCAAGTCCATTCTTTCAATTGTTTATTAAAAATATGTATAAAACATTTTAAATAGCATATTTCAAATAGCGCCTTCAAACATATGTTTCTCATCATTATTAATGTAATTTGCAAAATAAAAGTAAACCTACAAAAATAATATTCTATACACAAGAACATAATAATCTAATACTTCATTCTTGAAATATCTTTATATACAAAAAAAAAGAAAATTAAAAAAGTGTATCTTCCATACATAAATTGAATTGTACTTTCCAATGTATTAACTTACAAATATTTTTCTATTGGTGTGACCATTGCACCCCCTTTTAGTGCAAGTGCTAGTCATATTTACAGTACCTTAGACATAAGGTTAAATTCTATTAAGGTTTTTTTTTAATTCGTCTTTATAAATTGGTGAGATATAAAATAGTATTAATAATACATTTGTTTTTACCTTTATCTCTAAATAAAACCATATAAAATGCTACATATGTATATGTGAATTTTAACTTTTAATATATGGTGACACACGGTTAACTTTTAATACATGGTGACATGTGGTGATAATTTTATTTAATGTCAAAGGTTAATATATATTTTTTTAAATACATGATTAACATATTAAAAAAAAATACAAATATGTTATGTTAATTTATATTTACTTTATTTATATAATAGAAAAGAAAAATTATATATGCAAGGCATTCATTAGGTTTTATATATGACTAGTTAAATACTAATTAAACAATGTTATGTTAGAAGAAAAAGAGAATATCTCATTTTGTGGTGTAATTTTTGTTTGTAAAGTGTGATTGACATTATTAGAAGACTAATATAATTATCTTAAACAAAAAAATATTTGTGCTTTATACACTAACATACTTATCTTAGAAAATTCATGTAAAAGATAAAAGAGACATCTTTTTAAAGCATCTATTGCACTTATATATGATAAATTGATTAGAAAATATGCACCTCGAATATCTCTCATTGTTTTTCATATAGATTTTTATACGAGAGATATGTTAGTTACTTAAAAATGTCATTTGAAGAGATGCATCTCTAAACATAATTGTAATTACATCGATATAAAGGGGACACACATATAACTACCCTTAAAGATTTTGGAGCACCAACAATACACAAACTGATATATAATTATTCAAATAAACACTATAATTCATCTAATATGATAGATACTATTTTAATTTTAAATAAATATAAAATCTCTTAATAATTGTCTCTGAATATGTTTAAGTTTTCATGTGGAATCTCTTAAAACATAATTATCTGAAAAACATAAAGAATAAATAAAAGATGATAATTTAAGTGGCTGTCTAGAAAGGTCAAGAAAAAGTAGAGTAAACTTCATGAATGATAAAAAGTAAAGGAAACGTAAGAAAAGGCATGCATTCTAGTTGAGTTTATTCTCTTCTTTCTTATATTAATTTCTCATCATAACATTCTTCACATGGCAGAATCTTAGGGCGATGCATTTGTAATAGTGGGAAGGAAGCATCTCGGCAAACATTAGCGTCTCCAACGCTCAGTGCAACAGTTATGATTTGTTAGGTACGCAACATATTTTTAATTATTGTTTTCATTCCACTTTTTTTTGTTTTGTTTTATTTTTATATAGATTAACAAGGTTCTCATCTCTACTTTGTATTAAAATTATTGTAAATTTATTATAAAAATATATATTAATAGTGATGAAGAATATTTGTTATTTTAAAGGTTTTTAAATTATATTTGTTTGTATATTATAATACATTAAAAAATATAATTTGTTTAAAGATACGATATTTTCATAAGTCGTGTATTCAAATTATAAAACTTTGAGTTGAAAATGATGTATAATTTTTTTAATAAATTATCAAGATCAAATTTTTTATAATCATTGAGCTTAAGCATATTATAAAGTCATATAAACTAAGCTGAATAGGATTGAATTCTCATTGTTTTACAATTTAATCTTAATCATTTCAAATAAACTCCTAATTAACATCAACACTAACATAGATATCTTAAATACATCCATCTCAAAGATGATATATATAAAACAAGATAATTATTTTTTTATAAAAAAAATACTTTAAGAAAATAAGATACTTATTTTTTAAATTTTTTTATTTAAATAGTTAATAAAATTTCTTAATTTTATTGTTTCTTCAAATTTAAAATATTTTTATATTCTTTACAAATATCACCTTCTTCTACAATAATATATCATACTTTATTATACAATTTGTTTAACATTCTTTACTTTATATATAAAAAATATTTTCTCTAAAATTATATAAATTATTTATACGTATTTACTATTTTATATATAGTTAATTGAAATATTATTATTTAATATAAAAGAATATATTTAAATTTATATTCAATAATTTATTTTCTTAATATAAAATTGTTCTTTTAATTTTAAGAAAATTTATTCTCTCTAAATAAATTTGATATTATTACCTATAAAAATTTATATAGTTTAAATTAAAAGATAAAATTAAATTAAAAAATTAAAAATAAAGTGAATGGTACAAAAAGTAAAAGTTTATGCTTCTCCTTTATATTTAAAATCTATAAAGAGAGAATAATGTAAAATTTCATGTTAGTTAGTTAAAACATTTTAAATAAAAATAGAGAAAAAAATAAACTAATGTGATATTTTAATATTATTTATTTCATTTAATGTATAATTGTAAAGTTAATATATGAATTATTTTATTAATAAAATTATTGAAACAACTAAACATTTATTTTTCTCTATATTTATAATTTATAATTTTAATATTAAAATGTGTATTCATTAGATTATATTATTTTTCTATATGGTTGAGTTTGCTTAACATTTACAATTAATAATCATACTTTACAACTAGTAATTATGTCTTAGTGTCATGTGAGAGGCATCCCTATACAAGCCCTATACAAGAGTCAACACTTTCAACAATAATCTAAGATAAGAGAGAAAATGTACGCTATTTTTTTTTATCTATCCCATTATCGCACATCTAAATGAACCAAAAACATCTTCAATCTCAATACCTTATAATGAGAACCAATAAATTCCATATTCCTAAGGAAGAAAATGTTATCCTTTTTATTATTAAAAATGAATCTATTATAATTACACATAACCAAAAATCATCGTGTAGAAAGAGAGAGGAGGGAGGGTGGGCTAAAGAAGGCTTTTCACTTCTAATAGGAGTTAAATTGCAACAATAAACGGAAATCTCTCCAAATATTATAATATCCTTTTTTGTAAACCTTCCCTTAATGAAAAGATAAATTCTTTGTAAATACACTTCTTCTTACTAAAAGATCATGAAAATTTTATTATTTCCCCATCCTAGCATAAAACTAAAGCTATAATGATCTCTAGAGAAGCCTCATATTAAAATCTAATTTGTTTGTAAAAAAGACTATACCAAAAATAATTAATGACCTAAAATTAACCAAAAAATGAATGTTTTTATAAATCTAAGATAGTATAGTTACAAGGAAGCCTCAATTTTGAGTGCTTCTATGTTCTAAAATAATTTCAAAATAGAAAAATAGAGGTGAGAGCATACCTTCTTATATATATTAAGGATGAGAACATGTGAGAAATGAAGTAGAGAGAGGAATGCATAAAAGAGTTATCCTTGTTAGTTATGAAAATAATATATAGATAATTGAAAGATTATAAAGGTTTGAAATAAATGGAAGATAGATTTTGCTTTCAAAATTATTTTAATAATGTAAACTTTTTTTTTGTTCTTTTAGATAATTGAAGTGTTCTCTAAATGATTTCATCTAGATGATCTTTATTCATCTTTATTACATTGTATTAAACAATGACACATTAAGTGTCTTTAGATGCTAGCTAGACATAGCAACATGTCATACAAATGTGTGAAAATTAATATTCTTTAGATGTGGCATATATATCATTTTTTTACATGTACATCTACATAAAAATAAATGGTGTTGTTAAAAATCATATTTAGTGAGTTACTATAGACAAATAAAAGGCTGTTAGTTTCCATGACATAAGTCAAGACCCATGAATAATGTAAGAAGATTTAAAAATCACCAAATAGAGATGCAAATGTTGATACAAGTAATCTAACCAAGAGTAATACTAATATAATAATGACTCAAACATAGATGTACAATATAAAAATGATTGATGATGAAATGATGATCCTAACTATCCTCTCAAGGTATACATAAATAAAATTCCTATACACGCAACTTTAGACCTTTGGCATGTACACTAACGGATATAACTCATATTTCAAGAATGTTGACCTAGGAAGTAGGAGATTTAAACAATAAAATTAGAGTTATAGGACATAGATCTAGTCCACTATAGGGAATATGACCACATATGTGGCCTAGTCTAAGGAAAAGTATTAATCAATTTGATTGGTCATGTTCTAAGGTGATCTAGATAGTGTAGGTCTGGGTGATAAATTCTAGATTAGGGTTGACTAATGTACTAAATGAAGCAAATTAAGTATTAGGATGTCCCAAGTGACACAAAATTGAAAGATTTAAAGGTGTTGGATGTGATATTGTACCCTTACACTTATATAGATTTTTCATAAATAATAATTATTGATATAGACTAGTAAAACTAATATATACATTTAGAAGATACCATTTATTTATAATTAAATTAATATATAATTTTTTGTTTGAAATAAAACACCACAAAAATCTATGTTATATTTAATTTTTCTTAAAAAATAAAAATAATTAAAATACATCAAATATTATTTTAAAAGTATTTTAGATTCTTTAATTTTTTTATATTAATTAAATCTTAAACTTTTCTAAGAACATGTAGTACAATTGTTGTGGAAGAAATAAATACCCTTACGCTTTTGGTCTCTTGTTTACACTATTTTATGTTGATGAATTTATCACATCTTATTGCTACATTTTTGAACTCTTTAGCCAAAAACAATGACCTAAGATGCATCTATTATTATGTTATCTATTAGTACCCCCATCAAGACGTCTCTAATACATTACTTAAAACATCTCATCCTCTATATAGATTTATAGTCGTGATTTTATCCCTTGTACATAGAAAAATTTCATGATTATTTAAATTAGTGACTCAAATTATTTTAAAGAAATAACTAAATAATGTATTTCAATTTTATTTTTCTAAACTTTAGAAAAAAAATAAATATAGGTATTAAATAAACTAGTATAGACTTCTTAATACATCTATCTATTTTATTTACTTAAGATCTATTTTAAAGTTTTAATTTATTATTTTTATAAATAATTGTTGATTCTAAATAGTTTTTCAAATATTGTCACAACATGAAGGTCCTTGATGCCACTATAGAATGCCTTTGAATGTAAGTAAAATATTAGATATTTTAAATAGATTTTAATACATATTATAAGTAAGTGGTTTTTATATACTTCATAAATAAAATAATAAGTTAATATAAATATATAATATTTACTAATTTACATATTTTAGCTAAATCTATGAATAAAATGTCAATTATATCATTCTTGAGGAACCTCCTCTATTTATGTTAGAAATTTAATGAAAAATAGATTCCAATCTTATCTGTAATTTTATTATTTAATATGAAAATAAATTATTTATTTACTTTATATTATTTTTAGAAGTATTTTATTATTAATCAAATAACTAATATAAATGTATACTATTAAATATTGATACTTTGATGTGTAAATGTTTATTAAATTTAAGATTAAATATAAGAGTTAATCCAAATAAAAGAAAATAATAAATAATAAATATAGTAAGGAAGACAATTATTGGAAACTATTATGTAATTTGATAAAATAGTAAAAAATAAAATAAAATAAATAATGTATTTTTAAAATGAAATGATAAGTAATATATTTAGAATAATGATGTAGTTGAATGTGAAATAATATATATATAATAATAATGTAGTTAAATGTGAAAGAAACTATATATAAGTGCTACCAAGTGGTAGCTTCCATTGCATTAAAATCATTTGAAATTTTACATCTGCTCAACGTAGAGCCGAGTCATAAATACATTCGAGATCTTAGAGACGTCAAGAAAATAAGCCCCTCAATAACCTCAAAGGTATGAACTATATGCTACAGAGATAATAGGTCCCCATATTGGCTAATGAAGAAGTTGAAAGTCTCCATATAACAGGCCTTCCCTAAATAGGTCAAGCATTTATTTGGTAGTTTTATTTCCTTTGACTTCATTGATGTCGGAGATAGCAACACACAGGAAAAATATCCAGTTTCGATAATGTTGTGTTTGCATTTTCCTTCAGATCTAGATGCAAAAGGGTGCATGCGAGCACTGAGCACCAAATTCTTCCCAGATAGATGCACAACATTGGTAAAGAATGATTCATATACGCATCCATCATGGACGTGCCCTTCAGACTAGCACAAGGATCCACTAATCTTTAGTATGGCTGCATCCACACCATCAGTTTCGATCTTGAACAACCTACAGATTTGAGCTAGTGCGTCTTCTTTAGCATAACAACATTCCATCTCGAATAGTCCACGCTCAACCATTTTGCAAGGTTGAGGAGTATGTGATTGTATTTATCTGAGAATAGGGAGGACCCATGAGGTTCTAAGGTGAGCCAATGCCTAATCTATCCAATCACGAAAACAAAAATGTTAAAAATTACTCAAAGATCTGCAAATCTCATTTGAGGGGTACTTTTTCCTCCAATGCAATCTCGAGGCCATCAGTTGTATCTTGAAAATACTTGTTGCAGAGCCATCATCATGTGAATAGATTATATGTACTGAAGAGATCTTACCATATTAGACAGACCAGTTTGCCTCCAACATTGATTCCAAACCCTCCCAAGAAAATGGTGTATTCAGATAAAGTAAAGTATGTCCTGGGGTACACAATGCCTTGATTGGAAAGGAAATCGAATGCACAGTTTGATTCTCTATAGATATGTGATAGGGAGAACTCATCCAACAAGGTGAGATGGGACCAAATTATATCCACCCATCCTTGGAGGTTCTAGTTTCTCATTTTCCTTGTCTTGATTGTATTGATGCATAGTCCGGAATCTCCCTCAATGTCAATGCAGTGAATTCCTTTTTCTATACAAACGTTCAAACCTTCTGCGAGTGCTTCCATCGTCGCTTCATTATTTTTTCTTTTCCTAAGTTGATTTGAAAGTGCCTAGACCAAGACGATCTTCTACTTAGCATGATCGCTTGTTGGGGCGTCATTGAAGGGTCCCAAGAGGCGTGGTCCTTTGATTCAATTTTTTTCACATAATCTGTGACTTTATCCCTCAAATTTTGCAGTATTCTTTTGTATTCACTCAACTCCCTAATTTTGATGGGGGTACAATAGCCATTTCAAGAGTCAGTCCAAAAATTTGACGATCTATCGTCATTAATCAAATTAGGTGCTTTGTGATGAGAGGTCTACACTCCCACATAATGAAGAATGAAAATATATCGAGAATATATCAAAATCAAACATACATAGATATAATATATTACCAATAACACAATGATTAGAAAAAATAAAGATGAATATATCAATCAAAATCTACTACATATCTCTCTATATAGAAGAGTTTTAAATAGTAACACTTTAAGAGCTGTGCTCGTGCAAAATTATATGTCAATTCATGCAAGCTTAAAAAGAAAATCTCATGCAAACTATGTGCATGGAAAAAAAATAGAATGATACCAATGCATCGAACATGCTAATACAAAGCTAAAATAGGACTGGTAAAAATATTGTACACAAATGCAATTTATTGAGCATTAACAGAATTAAAGGAAATCTCATGCAAAATTGTTGTTGAACGTGTGGTTGATCATACACATCATGTCATTGGTCATGCATGCCTTCAATAAATAATAATAACAACAGTAATAAAAATAAACACAGTAAATAAAATAGACAGCAAAATAAGATATTGCAAAGAACACAAAGATTACATGGAAAACCTCTAATGTGGAGGAAAAAGCAAGGGCAAGGATCAATAGCTTTTATTATCATAGAAAATATTTTTACATCAAGACCTCCATTCGAAGAGTAATCATTCTTCTCAACAACAACAACAACATAGGAGAGATCAATATTGGCATATTTATAAAGCGGAAAAGCTTTCGAATGAGAAGTTTCTAAATAATACTAGAAGCTTCTATTCGAATTAGATGTTTCTTAATTAGAAGTAGAAACATCTCTTCGAAATAGAAGTTTTCTTAATTTTAAATTTAGTCTTCAAAAAACTAACATTCTCCCACTTGAAGCTAAATTTAGCCTTCACAACTAACATTCTCCCACTTGAAGCTAAATGCAAGGCTCTTGGATAACAAACTGCAATTGTAGATGATCCTTTTTGCTATTGATCCTTGCCCAACCTACGCATCAAGTCATCTACAGGCCTGCCAAGCTCCTACATAACTCTTGATTGGCTCTTGGCAGTATTTTTGTAAACATATCCGTAGGGTTCTCAGCTGTATGGATTTTTTCCAAGTGTAGCTTTCCTTCCTCCAACATCTGCCTAATCCAATGATACCTTAAGTCAATGTGTTTGGTTTGTGAGTAAAAGGTTGGATTTTTTCCAAGTGAATATCACTCTCACTATCATAATATAGCACATACTTGTCTAACTCTCCAAGGAATCGTTGTATCCACAACATCTCTTTGCACGCCTCAGTTGTAGCTATGTATTCTACCTCTGTTGTGGAGAGAGCTACTATTTTTTGTAGCCTAGATACCCAAGACACTGCTGCACCTGCAAATGTATATAGATAACCAGTGGTGGACTTTCTAGTTCCACATCTCTAGCCATATCTGCATCTATAAAACCTTCAAGCACCATATCAATATGACTAAAACATAAACAATAATGACTAGTACCCTTAAGGTATCTTAACATCCATTTCACCGTTTGCCAATGTTGTTTGCCTGGACTGGCAAGGAACCCACTGACTACTCCCACTGAATGTGCAATGTTTGGTTGTGTGCATACCATGGCATACATTAAACTACCAACTGCTGAAGCATAAGGAATCTTTTTCATATCTTCCTTCTCCTTGTCATCACAAGGGCATGAATTAGAATTCAATTTGAAATGGGAAGCAAAAGGTGTACCAACTGGCTTGGCATCCTTCATATTAAATCTGTCAAACACTTTTTCAGTATACTTTTCTTGTGACAACCACAATTTTTTCTTCTTTCTGTCATGAATGATCTTCATGCCCAATATTTGTTGTGCTGGACCCAAATCCTTCATTGCAAATTGGCTGCTAAAATCCTTCTTCAATATTAATCATATCCTTATCCCGTCCAACAACTAAAATTATCATCCACATATAACAATATAATGTACTTATCCTGGTCATATCTCTTGATGTAGACACAATGATCAGTCTCTAGTCTATTAAAACCATGCTCCAACATAAATGAATCAAATTTCTTCTACCACTAGTGAGGTGCCTATTTCAACCCATAGAAACTCTTCTTCAACCTGAAAACCAGGTTCTCTTTACCGTTTATCTTGAAACCTTCTGGCTGCTCCATATAAATTTCCTCTTCCAATTCTCCATGAAGGAAGGCAATCTTTACATCTAACTGTTCACATTCCAAATCTAGAGCAACAACAAGACCAAAAATCGTTGGATTTGTTGCCTCAATCTCACAGGCTGAAACCTCTGAGAAAGCATGGTCGTTGTGACATTCTTGTTGTTTGGCCAACTCGTAGTTTAGTAATCTTGTGTTTTTCTCATGTTGTCGAGACTTTGCTTCTATCTTGCCGAAGGAGCCTATCGCTATGACTTGGTGCATTCGCTGTAACCTTCTACCGAGTGGAGATCTCTGGCCGACGTGTTTGTTATCGAGTCTTCGGGGTGACTTGATCGCTCAGTATGAAGTCCCAACGACTGAAGGGAGTCTCAATGATAGGTCATCGGTGTAGCTCAAGGCGATCGGTATGAAGTCTTACCGACAAGAGATGTCTCGCCGAATGGGATACACTTGAAGGTTTCGCGGAGACACAAAGACTTCGGTATGAAGTCTTGGCAACTAGGAGAAGTCTCGCCGATAGGAGTCATTAGTGTGACATAAGGGTTCGGTAGGAACTCTTGGCGACAGGGAGAAGTCTCACCAATGGTCAACTCGAAGTAACTCAAGGGTCTCGGTGTGAAGTCTCAGCGATGAAGGATTGTTTTGGCGACAATGTAACACTCAAAGACATCGGGAAGACCCTTGGCCAAAAGGCTTGTTTCAATATGATGTCTCATCGAATATCGGAAGTCTTTCCAATAGCATGTGGGGTCATCCATTCAGTATAACTTCTGGCGAATGATGCTCATCAAGGTAACATGGAAGCCTCGATAAGAAGTCTTGTCGAAGGTTGATTCTCTCACCGACAGTGGAACACACCGGTATGACTTGAAGGCTTTGGTATGATCTCTTGGTGAATGTGGAATGTCTGGCCGATGGTAGGTCTTTCGTATGACTTAAAGGCATCGATATGATGTCTTAGCGAAGAGAGATTGTCTTGCTGATGGGAATCCTGATGTCGGTATGACCCTTTGGACTTCGGTATGACCTCTCACCAATTAGCGATGGTCTAGCCGATGCTTCATGGATGTCGGCATGACTCTTGGCGATTGTTCGAAGTTCGGTATAACGTAAGAGCTCGATGTGATCTCTGAGCGAAAATGATGTCTTACTAACTAATGTTTCGATATAACATGAAGAGCTCGTTATGAAGTCTTGGTGAAGAGTGATAGTCTTGCCGATAGGATTATTGAGGTCGATGTGACTCTAAAGCCTCAGTATGTTGTCTCATCGAACAACGATGGTCTTGGCGATAGCGATACAAGTGGTGACCATCGGTATGAGGTCTTGGCGACAAGGCAAAGTCTTAGCGATAGCTTTCTCGAGTTGGTGTAACCTATTGTCGATAGGGACGACTCTTGGTGACGATGTGTAAACAGGTCTTGTGACATCGAGGAGACACTTCTTGTGTCTCACCGACATGTGACACAAGTTGATCACTATTGACCGAGTAAAGACTGTCCGACGTGGTGCAATTTGGACCAATCAGAGAAAGCAAGATGTGAACCATTTGCTGAACCATTTTTGTGTTGAAGTTGGAAAACTAAAACACAAGGAAGTGGAAACATCTACGATGTTGAGCTAGATGATTTGATAGTTATGATCCGATAGTTGGAAACGAACGGATTCATAGAGCCTGATGAGAACAAATGTATAGAGGTATGCATTGGACGTTCTGAAGGTGGTGTAGAGAAATGATAGAGAGAAGCCCAAGTGGCTGGCTGAAAGGCTGAGGCCATGAGGCCAAAGCAGAAGAGGAGAGAAGCAGGGTTCTGTTGGAATCTCTCCTGATCATGAATCATGATTGGTCTCTCTCTTGTTGATCTGCACTGTATACTGTGTGAGGGTATTGTAACAGTGTGAAGACTGTGTGGTCTGATGGTTTGATCAGTTGCTACTAGTTGTATCCAGAATGAACAAGATGCAATCTCTAAAATGCTAAGAGCCTGAAACTGTATTGTAACTTTGTGTTGTTGAATAATACAATGGCTCAAACTTTGGAGTGGGGTTTTTTACCCAAAAGGGTTTTCCCGACGTAAAATCTTTGTGTTATGTTTTCTATAGTATCCTTCATCTGTGTTGTTGCTTGCTATTGAATTACATGTGTTTTTCTCAGAAGGATAGATGTGGGAAATAAACTGTCTATTTCCGCTTTAGCATATAATAGTACGTGTCTTTGAGGCAACCTAATCAAAATTAAAGTTACCGAAGGCACTACTGTTTGGAGTTTCTATGAGATGTGCTCCATTCTTTCCCTTACAAGTGGTATCAGAGCCTTCTTTTGGTTTTGGATATTTCTCTTGTGAAGATTTCTTAGCTTGAATAGGTTGGAAGAAATCTGGAGGAATGGACTGATGTATTGATCCTTTGATGAGTGGAAGCCTTGTGGTATTCTGAGACAACATGCAGCTTGAAGGATGGTCAAGATGGAAAATGGAGTTGATCATGTTGTGATTTGTGTCCCCTGGCTGGTAGCAGTATAACCTTGGAGTATGAGGTAGATTTTCTTACTCTGTGGCTGTGTAGCAGTAAAGCTTTCATATTAGGTGTCTATGTGACAGGCTCCTGGGTGATATGGAGAAGCCTAGGTTGTTTATTAGCCATGGACGAAAGTGCTTATGCTAGGTGGTGTTTCCTAGTGTTGGAAGGCACGGTTTCCTGTTAACCTCGAATACATAAAGGCTATGGAGTTAATCATCAGATGATTTGCAAGCTTCTGAAATAGCCTTTCTCTCTTTCTCAGATGCATGTACATGTTGGTGGTTCATATTTGGCCTGTAAGGGGCCTGGAGTTCTTGAACTGCTTTTTTCTTTTGAAGGATGTTTTGTGCTTGCATGGCTCTGTGATTTTGCGGGTTTTACATAGTTAAACAAAACTTGTGGTCTTGTGGAGTTGCTGTTAAGCTATTTTCTAGACACTGACATTTTTGGGGTGGTGCTGGATGAGATAGTTGCAGTTCTACATGCATGCTTGGTGCATGGTTTGAGGAGGCATGTTTTCTTCTCTGCATGGGAGTGTTGGTACGTGATTTGTCACTCAGCATTCCTGTGGTGGTGCTTGTAGGTTCCTTGATTATGGTGCTCGTTGTGGACATGATTGGAAAATTAGGTTTTGTGTGATCTAGTGTTTGAGTCATGTTGTCTACGTGGATATTCTCTTTGAAATCTCAGTGTTGCAGTTTTCCAAAGTGATGATGGATTTGCATGTTCGATGATTGTGATCTATGATTTATGCGGTTGATGGATTAGCTACCCATTGGCTGTAGTGAGATAACTTGGATGTGGACTATCTTTATCCACGAGGATTGATTCATTGGTGCAGATTTGTTAGTTGGCCTTGTCGTTGGTCATTTGTGCTTTGATGTGATTGTTTTGAGATAAGAGGATGGATACTATAGAGTCCCTGAATAGTCGGTTATGGGACCCTGAAGCAGGTGGTCATGATGCTTGGAGAGCTCGAATGTCACGTTTCAGTGGGAGCTCTAGCAGTGACTGTGGATTCATCACATGGTGGTGAATGGTCTTCTTTGGTGTTGCAGATGTTTCTAAGGAGAGCTTTTAGATCCTGTTGCTACATAAGGGTTCTTTCACATTTGCATGGACATCATTTGAAGATGTGCAACATCTTGGAACCATGGAGGACGCTTGGAGTTTTTGGCTGAGGTGTTGGTGGTGTTTGACAGGTGATGTTGGTTTTGAGTCTATTTGTTGTATGTCATGGTATACTCTTGTTTGCGCACTTGATTTTTGGCATTGTGCATTGTACTTAAGACAATGGAGAAGTCACTTGAATCATGGTATCTCCTAAGGGGATGTGTAGATCATGGTGTCATGATAAGTTCCTGATTCAGATGATTGGAGCTTTGACAGTGGTCTGAAAGTTTGAGAAGGCTACACCTTGGTTGAACGTGAGTTCAATAAGAGACCTATGAGGAGATTGCTCTCGGATTAGTCATGATGACTTGTTTATCTTGAAGGAGTATTCTCGTTCCCACTCTTGGTCTACTCAACAGTTTATCTGAAAGGTATTTGGCCCATTATATTTTTCAGATGTCTTTTATTAAGTTCACTTTCATGATATGGATCTTGAATTACTGTTTAACATTTGGTTCTGGAGGATTCATAATGGAAGTTGTACAGTTTGTTTTATCTCCTTGAGATTTTGTGTTATGCCATTTACTGATGAGAATTGGTAGGAGATGATGTATGGGCTGATTTCCTGAAATGGGAAATGAATTAGCTTGATCTTCTTTGAGAAGCTTACATCCATGTTAATTACATGATATTAGAAGTTGGTTTGATCTTGGTGATTGAACAGTTGGATGTTGTTTCGACTTTTCTTTTGGGATGTGAAGGAAATCATTCTTGACATAGCTGGCTGCTAGAAGTGTATGTAGGAGGATGCTCTATAGGAAGATGATGTGCAGAGTTTCTCTCTGTGGTCGTGAAGGTTTGTGGTGAGAGAAATGTTTCTTGTGGCAAGTTGTTGTAGGTTGTGCATATCATTGTGGATTTTTCCTTGGTACTACAGGGTTACATTTTCTATGTGCTAGTATTGGTAGACTTGCAATGCCTTTGATCTTTCATATCTGGATTACTTAGGCAGTGGGAGTTCTTGTATGTGTCTTGTCTTCTTCGACCGGTTGACACTTGGAGCTTGTATTTGTTGTTAATGAGTTGGTTATAGATTGGCATAAGTTAACTAATGGTGATACCTGTGAGGTGTGTGAGATTGGATGGAATAGCATGAGCTATGGGTGCTATTTCCAATCACGTGGGTCTATCAGTTGGATGGAAGCAGTCAGTCTGATTGTTGTTCTAGCTGATGTTTAGTTTATTGTTTCTGGATAAAACTTCATGGTTGTGTTCTGTTTGAAGCTTTGAAGTTGATATTACTTATGTATAGTGTTTGAGCACAGTGAAGTGGTAGCAGTATCTTGTTGGTGATATCACTGGGATCTTTTGCTTGTGTTTGTTGGAATGGTGCTTATACACCTTGGCTTTGTATCCTTCTTCCATAGGTGGCATGTTGGAAGATGACAGGATTGTTGCCTGGATGGTGAACATCTTGGATGTTGGAGCAGAATTCTTGATGGAGCATGGGGTGAAGCCACAATAGTGGTTTACAATTGAAGTGAGGAAGGAAAACTCACAGAAAATAAATGCATGGCAAAAAAATTGATTTTAGGGGTTCATACGAACATACTAGTTCGATCGAACCCATTAGGGGTTCGCTAGAACCTGGGTTCGGGCAAACCCTTTTAATGCTTTCCCGCCAAAAATTCCAACAAAAACCTTTATAAAAGAGGGGTTCGAATGAACCCTGGTTCGAGCGAACCCCTGGGGGTTCATTCGAACCCCCCTTATTGCTCATCCCTCCTCCGAGACACAAAAAAAAACCCTAAATTTTGGCACTTTGGAGCTCGAGTTGATAATGAAAATGGAGGAATCTTCACAAACCCAACTGGAATCAGGTAGTCCTTGGAACAAGCTACCTAATGAATATAAACTTAATATGTTTTAGTTTTATTATGTATTTGTTTTTTTAGTTTTATTAAACATAGGTTTTTCATAAAAAATGGTCTATGTTCTACACATGTGGAAAAATAGTAGACTATCAATTTTTTTTTTAAAAAAATATGAGTGCACCAGATATTGAAGTCCTTGATCCAACAAAAAAAATAAAATTGAATTTCGATATATACAAAAAAAGTTATTGTAATTGGTTTGACTTCAAAACTTGATTATAGAAAAAATATTCAATAAAAAACTGTCTAACCAAGTGGAAGCACTAGATATCGGAGTTACAAATCTAAATTCGAAAAAATTATAATTTTATCCTTCATGGAAAAAAAGTTATGCATTATACAATTTGCGTCACTTTTTCAAAATGTTGTTTTTTGAAAAAAACCAGTTTTCATGGGGGATGGAAAAAGAAGTGTAAATTGATTCCAAAATTTTTGAATTTTTTTTATAGAATCTATAGACAAAATGTGACGAGACTCTAGTTTGCATTATCTTCAAATTCTTCACGTTTTAGCCGCTATAGCTACCCGAATGTGAAGATTTAGCTAAAAATAATAATTTTAGTGTCTAGTTTGGCCAAAAATTGTAAACCACTATTGTGGGATCACCTTATGAGAGCATTTTGAGATCTATGTGGTTTCCTGGAGGGCTATGATTGGTTGCCTTGTTGACAGTGAGTTGCAATTGAATGACTGGTCTTTGTTCCAGATTGTCTAATGGACTGTTATCTGTGGAATCATGTTGATTGGGTGTCTTGAGTATTGCGAGGTTTGAATTGGTGGAGCTAGTGTGATCTTAGTTCTTGGTTGCTTTGGAGGTGCCTATGTGATCTTCATCAAGTGGGAGATTGTTGGATTTGTTGCCTCAATCTCACAGGTTGAAACCTCTGAGAAAGCATGGTCATTGTGACATTCTTGTTGTCTGGCCGACTCGGAGTTTAGTAATCTTGTGTTTTGCTCATGTCACCGAGACTTTGCTTCTATCTTTCTGAAGGAGCCTATCACTATGACTTGGTGCATTCATTGTAACCATCTACCAAGTGGAGATCTCTGGCCGACAGGTTTGTTATTGGGTCTTCGGGGTGACTTGATCGCTCGGTATGAAGTCCCAGCGACTGAAGAGAGTCTCAACGATAGGTCATCGGTCTAGCTCAAGGCGATCGGTATGAAGACATACCGACAAGAGATGTCTCGTTGAATGGGATACACTTGACGGTTTCACGAAGACACAAATACTTTGGTATGAAGTCTTGGTGACCATGAGAAGTCTCGCCGATGGGAGTCATCGGTGTGACATAAGGGTTCAATAGGAACTCTTGGTGACAAGGAGAAGTCTCACCGACGGTCAACTCAGAGTAACTCAAGGGTCTCGGTGTGAAGTCTCAACGATGAAGGATTGTTTTGGCGACAATGTAACACTCAAAGATATCGGGGAGACCCTTGGCCGAAAGGCTTGTTTCGATATGATGTCTCATCGAATATTGGAAGTCTCACTGATAGCACATGGGGTCATCGGTTCGGTATAACTCCTGGCGAATGATGCTCATCGGGGTAACATGGAAGCCTCAGTAAGAAGTCTTGCCGAAGGTTGATTCTCTCGCCGACAGTGGAACACATCGGTATGACTTGAAGGCTTCGGTATGATCTCCTAGCGAATGTGGAATGGCTGGCCGATGGTAGGTATTTGGTATGACTTAAAGGCATCGATATGATGTCTTGGCGAAGAGCGATTGTCTTGCCGATGGGAATCCTAATGTTGGTATGACCCTTTGGACTTCGGTATGACCTCTCGCCGATTAGCGATGGTCTGGCCGATGCTTCTTGGATGTTGGCATGACTCTTGGCGACTGTTCAGAGTTCGGTATAACATAAGAGCTCGATGTGATCTCTCAGTAAAAGCGATGTCTTGCCGACTGGTGTTTCGGTATAACATGAAGAGCTCATTATGAAGTCTTGGCGAAGAGCGATAATCTTGCCGATAGGATTGCTGAGGTTGATGTGACTCTGGAGCCTCGGTATGTTGTCTCATCGAACAATGATGGTCTTGGCGATAGCGATACAAGTGGTGACCATCGGTATGAGGTCTTGGCGACATAGCGAAGTCTTAGCGATAGCTTTTTGGACTCAATGTAACCTGTTGCCGATAGGGACGACTCTTGGTGACAACCTGTAAATAGGTCTTGTGGCATCAGGGAGACACTTCTTGTGTCTCACCGACATGCGACACAAGTTGATCGTTGTTGACCGAGTGAAGATTGTCCGACATGGTGCGATTTGGACCAATCAAAGAAAGTAGGATGTGAATCATTTGCGGAACCATTTTTGTGTGGAAGTTGGAAAGCTAAAACACAAGGAAGTGGAAACATCTATGATGTAGTTACAGTTGCCCTGCTAGACATGCATGAAAAAATGAAAGCACAGACAAGGCTTATGAAGAGTTTGGAAAAATTCCTCAAAGAAATGTTGTCTCATGGACGACAACAATTGTAGGACATGCATGATATGGATTTGTGGAAGCAGCTTAAGAAACTTGCAAGCAAATGCATTTGGCAGGTGTAAAACTAACTCCATGGCTTTTTCCCAACGTCTAGCTTGCCTATGTTAAGATGGGAGCTTTGTAATATGGTATGGAAATCCATCATAGCATAAAGGGATGGACACATTTTATTAGATGTGTAGTTACAATGACCTTGGTAGACATGTATGCAAAATGTTGTAACCTAGACAAGACATGTGACTATCTGAATAAATGCCTCAAAGGTTGTGGTCTTCTAGATTGCAACAATTACAAGATATGCACAAAATGGATTTATTGAATAGGCTTTGGAAAGCTTCAAGCAAATGCAATTGGCAGGCGTAAAGCCCGACCCCATAACCTTTGCCAACATCCTTCCCACCTATGCAAGGATGAGAGTTTTGGAATAGGGTATGGCAGCCATCAAAACATAATGGTAGGGAAAATTTTCTTATAGATGTTGCAATTGCAACCACCCTAGTAAATATGTATGCAATAAACAAGGCATGAGAACTATTTGACAGGATGCTTCTAAGAAAGGTGATCTCATGGAATGCATTGATTGCAGGGTATGTGCAAAATGAATTTGAAGGATTACTTATCCTCATGATAACTACATTAGATTTATTTCCTATATTTCATTACAGGAAAATATCTCAAAGCACAAAGTCTAAATTCTATACATACATATGATTTTAGTCAAAAGGCATTAGAAACTTTCATGCATATTTGAAGCCTACATACTTGGCCATGTTAAACACCCCTCCTCATTGCAGAGACTCATGTTGTCCCCTAGGAAGTCCTACCCAACTCCAACACTTAACGTAGTAGCTATGCTCAGATAGAACTATTGTCACGCCTCCTTAGGCTCCAATAGATATTTCCTTGTTTCTCTTCTTTTTTGGTGCCCTTTTTTCAACACACCCATTAAACAAATTTCATGCCTACACTACCAATTCCATTGATGTAAAAAGACAAAAAAAAAAAGACAAGTTAGGAAGTACTCTTTGTCAAAGCATAAAGGGGAAACTTATCAAATGTTATAGTTGCAGCTGAAAACATGCATGCAAAATGCGCCAGAATAGACAAGGCACGGGAATTGCTCAATAGAATGTCTCAACGAAATGTGGTCTCATAGACTGCAACGTATGCAGGATATGCACAAAATGAATTTATCGTAAAGGCCTAGAAAATTTCAAGCAAATGAAAACGACAGGTGTGAAGTTAAATTCTAAAACCTTTTTCAACCTCCAATCTGCTTGCACCAAAATGGGAGCTTTTAGAACAGGGGACAAGCCTCCATCAAAGCATAAAGGATAGAGATAATTTGTCAGACGTTGTAATTGCAACTGCCGCTGCAGATGGGTATGCAAGATATGTACGCAAAGACAAGACACATGAATCTTTTTGACAGAATGTCTTAATAACGTGGTCTCAAAGTTGTAATTACTACGGGATAAACACACAATGGATTTATTGTAGAGAATTTGGAAACTATCAAGCAAATGTAGTCGACAGGGTAAAAACAATTCCACAACATAAATCAGCATCCTTTGTGCATGCCAGGCCATTCAAATCCACACAATTGCTATGGAATGTGAAAGCATAGACAAGACACAAACTAATCATGCAAGAATGAGCGAACCTGATCAAGTTTTGATTTATTTTTATTTTCTTGTTTAATTTCTCAGAGGAAAGGCGGGGGTGGGTTGAGTAGCGGATAAAAGTCCCCTTCTATCTGGCTGTCTGTGATGCATCATCCTTTGCTTATATATCTTACTCTGCAACCTTTCCTAAAGTTGCAGAAGTTCATTTGGCCCAAAAGGGAAATCCCCAACGAAGCCCTCATGGTTGATAGTGGATAGCCAAAAAATATTTATATTTACAATTTAATAGAAATGCCAGTCCATGAATATCAAATTCATTGATCTCCCTCTCAAAACCCTTTTACTTTCAAGCCAATGATGATATTAAATCTATTTGGTGTTTCTCAAATTTGCGAGCATTCCAACTTAATGAAAGGAAATGTTACCTGGTATTTGGAGTCCACAACCTGATGGAAATGGTCTGGTGTTTTAATAAAGAAATCACAATTGGCAACTACTTCATCCAGTTTAACCAGAGGTAGAGGAAAAGTAGACTCTATTCCTTAAGGCATCCATACAACCACAACCACAGCCACAGACGACTCCTCTTTCTCTTTTCTCTTTCTCTGACTCCCCCTCATTACCCAGCATGCCTCCAGTCAACGAATCTTAGCAGGGGTTAGAACAAGAATTTTAATATATATATGCATGCGTACCTCTCTTTTTTTTTGGTGAACTTGGATGGATCTCCATACCCCTGTCAGGGCGCCCATAATGTGCTATTAATTCATTACAATGATTGGCGGGAAAGGAGAGTTGATATGGCAGTGCATCAGTGGCGAGCCATTGATTAACAAGGAAGTTTTGCTGGTCACAAGAAATGTGGGGCCCAATTGAGGTAACCTCCACGTAGTTATAGTACCATCCGTGGTGTTGGCCCGTATCGTTGGGGAGGATATCCAAGTTGTAGATTGGGCCATTAAGGCAAGGTCCCCACCTGTTGAAAACGTCCAGCTTTCCCAACAGAATAGTCCACCGACATCAAATAGTCATACGATTTTGGTGGGATTTCCCACCTATAATATTCTATCGGCTAAATATGTTGAACATTAATTTGGAAGTCAGGGTAACTTAAAATATTATATTATATTTTAATATTCAATTTCACTCCACCGATGACACTACATCACTGACAAACACAGACACTGACAAAGTTAAATGACAACATAGATGTATAGCGATTGTCATTCGATGCAAGGATTTGTAGATACGGTTGTACCAACCATCGAATGCACATGGTGCATCCTGATGATTGGATAGCCAGTGTCGGCATTCATTTGGGCACTGTTTATGCAGGTGACAATTTGCACCGATGGGCATTCAATTGCTACCATGCCTAACATACGTTTTGCTAACTGTGCCTTTGATGCCTGTAGCTGCTAACCGTCTGCCAGTGTCGTACCTACCAGTCAGACTAGTCCATTAGTCCTCGTTCCATTCGTTGTAGACTTCCATGCAGTTTCATTTTTTTTTAATTTGCTCGATAGCAACTTTTCCAATTCATGACACATAATTATATTTATTAAGCACAAATATTATATTTGAATGAATTATATTAGATTTTATATTATTTGAATTTTTTTATCTGAGAATTATATTTGGATAAGCAACTACAAGAATATAATATTATATGATTTTATAATATAATATAAATATAATGATAATATATTTATTATTGATAATTAATTTATGATTAAAAATATATGTTTCTACAAGAATTTATTTATGACATATAATATAATTTAATGCATATAAGAAATATAGGGTAAATATAAACTATATTATATTATATTATATATTTTGTATAAAAATAATATTTTGTAATAATTAATTAATTTGTGATGAGAAATATATGTTTCATTATATTTTATTTATAAATTATGTATTTCAAATAAATCTAAATTCTTTTTTAGAGGGGTAAATGCTTTTGGAACGGTGAGGTCACAAATGAGGGGCCTCATCCCCAATAAAAATTCTCAACAATTACATTTGAATAGGGTTTGAACCATAATGACAAGAATAATGGCACAACAACTTAACCATCACACCATGCCACTATTGACAAATAAATCTAAACTCTTAAACAAATATACTAGTAATATTATTTTTATTGCTCATATCATAGTGTTAATTTTATTTTTTTAAATAAATGATTGACATATGGGTAAAAAACAATACAAATATGTTTTATACATTTATATTTGCTTTATATATAGTATAAAATCAATAATACTCTCATATTTATATAATGTATATATAGACATAAAAATATTATTTAGAAATACATTAGGTTTTGTATATGACTAGTAACTTATTGTTTAAAAGATGAAGAGAGATATTCTTTTTCAAGCATCTATTGCACATATGGTCAATTACAATTACATATATATAAAGAGGACACACATTTCAACTACCCTTAGAGTTATCTTAAACACTAGCAATATACAAATGACTAAAATTGATATATAATTATTCAAATAAACACTTATAACTCTTCTAATATGATGTATATTCTGTTTTTGAATAAATATAAATTATCTTATTACAAATTTCAATGAATATAAAATGTTTTAATATTATTCTATTAATGTCAAATATATTATGTATTTAAATGAACATAATAAATATTTTTATTTGTCAATTCATTTTATAGAAATAACAAAAAAAATTATAAACCTAACATAAATATCTTTAAAACATATATTTAAAAATTAATATCAAATTTTTAAATATTTAATTAAAAATATTAAACACCTCAAAATGAATATATATATTATCTTTTAAATAAATAATCGAAAATATCTTATCTTTCCATGCATATGGAATCTCTTAAAACTTAATTATCCGAGGAAAACATAAAGAACAAGTAAAAGTTCATTGCTTAAGTGGCCATCTAGAAAGGTCAAGAAAAAGTAAAGTGCTTTAGTTCAAACTTCATGAATGATTGGAGAAAGGAAACGTAAAAAAGAAAAAGGCACACATGCTACTTGAGTTTATTCTCTTTCTTTCTTATCATAACATTCTTCTTACACCGAATATAAATATAAATGTGACCAAATTTAGCGCAATCTCAGGTCAGGCGACTCATTTGTTTACAGTGGGAAGGAAACATCTCAGGAAATATTAACGTCTCCAGGGTTCAGCGCAGCGGTAATGATTTGTTAGGTACGCAACACATCCTTTAACTATTACTTTCATTCCACCTCTTCTCTGATTTTATTTTTTATATAGATTAACAACGTTCTCATCTATGTTTTGTATTAAAATTATTGTAAACTTATTATAAAAAAAATTATATAAATAATAAAGAAGAATGTCTATCATTTTAAAGGTTGTTAAATTAAATTTATTTGTATATCATAATATATTAAATAATATAATTTGTTTAAAAATATGATATTTTCATAAATTATGTATTTCAAATTATAAAATTGAGTTCCAAATTATGTATATTTTTTAATATTTTTTTAATAAATTATGGAGATTATTTTTTTCATAATCATTGAGCTTAAGCATATTATAAAGTCATATAAATTAAGTTGAATAAGATTAGATTCTCATTGTCTAACGAGCAAATCTTAACCATTTCAAATAAACTTCTGATTAACATTAACACTCTAACACACATATCTTAAATACATCCATCTCAAAGATGCTAAATAATATATATAATAAAATCATTTATATTAAGTTGAATAAGATTGGATTCACACCATCTTACAAGTCAATCTTAACCATTTCAAATAACTCCTAATTTATATTAACACTAACATAGATATCTTAAATACATCCATCTCAAAGATGTTAAATAATATATATAATTAAACCATATAAGTTAAGTTGAATAAGATTGGATTCTCATTGTCTTCATATTTAAAATATTTTTATATTCTTTACAAGTAACACAATATTTACTTTATATAATTACAACATAAGAAATGCCATTACAACATTATAAGTGCGAGAGTAGTACTATAACAACATAAGAAATGCCATTACAACATTATAAAATTTATCACAGTAGTATCAAACATCAATAAAACCATGGTCTATCAATATCCAAATGTCTCAAACATGTATCCAGAAGTCTCAAAGTTCAAACATGAAAATCAAAAGATTAAATACAATAATCTATGAAATTAAGCCTCATTCGGGCTATGAATATCCAAAGACTCAAAACTATCTAAATCATTATCATCCTCTGGCAAGAGTGGATCATCCAATGGTAGCCTTGCCATGAGAAATGAAAAGAGCCCGATAAAATCAAAATATTTAATATTTATTCTTTTTCATACTTTAGCCCAAACAATTAAAACATTAAATAGTTGGTGGGCCCCGCGCGAAGGAACTAAACCTTTAAAAAATCATTTTTTAATATGTTTTGACTTGCAATATGCGGGAGATGGCTAGTCATCCTTGGTTTAGGGAATTGTCCCTAATCTATCCCTAATCCATATCGGGGATGGGGAAATGTCCCCAAAGTGAAGGAAATGTTTCCTGGCATTTCTGATGGATTTTGCATTTTCGAGTATGGCAAGGGGATGTCCCCTTTGTGTCCCCCATCCCCAGGATGATAGGGGATGAGGACAAGGGGGTTTTGTGGCAGGGGATGCATCCCCATGTAACCTTGTTTTTTAGTGAATTAGTGAGGTCACAAAGGAGGTTGGCATGGCATTCCCTCCAATATCATGGGGATGGGGGGAGATTGGGCCTCATGACCTCTTGTATACAACACAATTCTTTAACCAATCAAGTCAGGGTCTCAACCTTAAAAAAATTAGACATTTTAAGTTAAAAAGAAAAAATAAATTAGAAAATTAAAAATAAAGTGAATGATAAAAAAAAAATCACGCTTCTTTATATTTAATATCTATAAAGAGAGAATAATGTAAAAGTACATGTGCTATTTGGTTAAAAAACTTAAATAAATGTAGAAAAAAATAAAATTATGTGATATTTTAATATTATTTATTTGATTTAATATATAATTGTAAAGTTGATGTATTAATTATTCTATTAATTAAATTATTGAAACAATTAAGAATTTTTTCTTTCTATATTCGTAGCTTCTAATGTTAATATTAAAATATGTGTATTCATTATATTATATTATTTTTTATATGATTGGGTTTGCTTAACATTTACAATTAATAATCATACTTTACAATTAATAACCTTGTCTTAGTGTTATGCAAGAGACATCCCTATACATAAAGAGAGATCATGATAAAAATCTAAGTCTAGATATTTTGGCAATGGTCTAGTTATGATTGACAAGAGTCAACAATCTCAACAATAACCTAAGATAAGAGAGAATCCAAACTAGTTTTTATTTGCTTGATTATCACACATCCAAATGAACCAAAACATCTTTAATCTCAATAATTTACAATGAGAACCCATAAATTCCATATCCTAAGCAATAATAAAAAAACTGTTATCCTGTTTATTGTTAAAAATGAATCAATCGTAATTATAGAAAATCATTTGAACAAGAGACAGAGGAGGGAGGGAAAGCTAGAAGAAAACAAGGCTTTTCACTTCTAATGCGAGTTAAATTGCAACAATAAAGAATTTTTTTTCTAAATATTATAATATCTTTTTTGTAAACCTTCCCTTGATCAAAAGATAAATTCTTTGTAAATATGCATCTTCTTAGTAAAAGTTCATGAAAATTTTCATATTTCCCCAATCTAGCATAAAAATGAAGTTATAATGATCTCTATAGAAGCATCATTAAAATATAATTTGTTTGTCGAAAAAATAATTAATTTAACTCAAAATTAACTCAAAAAATGAATGTCTTTTATACATTTAAGATATAATAGGTACAAGGAAGCTTCAATTTTACAAAATATGAAACTTGTGTCCATACTTGTTGTACAAAACATTGGTTGCATTAAAGAAAAACAATCCTATAGTCCATCTTCAATCACTTTAGACGTGATGAATTGTCCAAAATTTCAAAGCATTTTTCTTTTTTATCTCAAAAACTTGGAAAAGAACCATCCTCTTAACGAGTGCTTCCCTTCTAGTTTGGTGTGCTTGCCCAGTTCTCCTATATGTTTGAAAAATTTCCAAGTCTAATGAGAACCATTAAATCATTGCACTTGAAACACTCATGAAGGAAATATAGTACCATGAGCAAAATTTGTGTTTTCAATGGATATGAAATATCATTGGTAACTATCATAGATTGCGAACCATAGGGCCTTGATGGTGGGCAAGACAGACACTGACAAGGCATAGTAATGTTGCCACAAACAACCTTAATCAACATGTCATGGCTTAAAACAAATTCAATATAGGCAAAAGATGAAAGGAAAAAAAAACCAAAATGACCCAAAATGAGATGCCACCTCAAATCCAAAGGAAAAACACCAAAACCACAAACATAAACAAACTCACAACAAAGGGAAAGCAAAGAACACAACAAACACTAAAGGCATCGATGAACAAAACAAAACCACCAAGAAACCATAGGCCAAAGATAGAACCTTACCTTGAAATGTCTCAAGGGAGGATGTAGAACACAAACCACACATCATGACAATGGGAACACACAACACCAACACCAATGATTGAACCAACACACACATGAGCATATTGAACACAATTACAATCTCAAAACACATGATGGCTTCAAAGCTAGGATATATGGATACCCAAGAACTCATAATGCAACAACACAATGACCTAGAAAATGAGACAAACAACAATAAAAATCCTATCGTAGGCATGCACCAAAATCACCATTAATGTGTGTCAATTTGTTGAATGTAACAACAATGATAGGTGGGAGTGACAACACACATTTCGTGGTAGGGAGTGGAGTGTTAGGTTTCAATATTTCTGCATACCAACAAACAAAACCCCAATAGCCCAATGAGCTCGTGTCTTCTTGATAGATCTATCAATCATCTTCATCGGAGCTTGGGGTGTCGAGGTATCTCGCATTGTCATACTTGAATCATAAAATCAAACATCCTTATGAATGATAAGCATGCAGGGAGGAAGGAAAGGAAAAATTCAAACATTGGGGCTAACACCATTGTCATGTCAGGTATGACAAACCTCAAGATTTTTATAATCAACATTGAGACAAAGGAAACAAATAAGAAGCAAAGAAAGAAAAGAAAAGACAAAAAGGGGGGGGGGCATTTGGAAAGCCAAAATGGGCATGGGTGCAAGGCACGAGACTTGAATAATTTAATGTGATTCTATTTAAAATAGCTACAAGTTAAATATTACATTTTTCCTAGTGATATACATGCACTTGATGTTGGATTGAGTGAACAAATAACAAGCTGGTCAAGGAAGAAGTCTAGAGGGTGTCATATGTGCCCCAAACCACACTCATCCCTTATTAATAAATATTGAGTTAGACTCTGACAACGATGGGAAAAATTAGTGATGAAAAATAACCCCCTTACCCAAGCCACATAATGGCTAGGACAACCTCTCTTTCTAACCCTTGACCACTTTTTTTCTTAATTCTACCCTTTGTTTATTAGTTCCTACAAAGGAAACAATACTAATGTATCCATTAGATGCATTTTTTTTACTTATTTAGACAATCATTATCTATAATTAAAATTTTTGAATAACAATATGATAGTCTATAATTAATTTTCTTATTTAACAACTTTTAAAATATCTTTCATTTATTTTCCTAGTGGTTCATGAAATTGTTATTTAAATTTTATTACATTTTCAATACAGTAAATTCTTGTGATAAAATTTCAATTATATCAATAATGTAAGTCTTATTCGAACATTGATTTGGGACTTAAATTTCAATTTTATTAATGTTTTCTTGTGGCTTGAATGACATTGAAGACTATTATAGCCATCATAATAGTCCTATATTGTGAGGTGGCAAGGTAAATTAATATGAAAATTAATTATGTCTTCAATGAATTCTCTTCTAAAAAATAATTGTTATTTCACAACCTGTATCTTCACTAAGTACATAATATAATCAACAAATAGAACTAGACTCAATGTCTCTTGCTTCAAATTATCATTGAAATGCTCAAGACCTTTTTTTATTGTTGTTGTGCAACTCAAATTTGATGAATTGGGTCATATTTTCAAATATAAAAAAAAAAAAAAAATTCTCTATTTATTATGGTTTTTTAACGTCCCTTGCTTAGTATCCCAAGGAGAGTTAATTAGTTGTAAGTTTGAAAGGTTAAAAAAACTTTTCATTTACCTTTTTATTGGTCTTTAAATGTGATGATAGAGTTCTTTTAGTAAAGGATGTGGTGAAGTACAAGTCCATGTCCCTTGCAATCAATGTTTGGAAGAGGGTGGAGTACTTTCTACCATATGAGAGAGATGTGCACCCACATGGCCTTGTAAGAGGACTAAATTCTTGAGTAAATGAGGGGATTGAAGGTTTTGGATTTCAGAGTGCCATGTGGCCTCACCACATGTATCACATGAAAAGGTGACATGACACCACTATTTGTGCATGGGAGATGGTCTTGCTTGGGGCTAATCTTCAATTTTAGTTTTGTTTTTCTTGGTTGGGAGTGGTCCTTAAGGGAAAAAAAAATCTAGAGAGGCTCTTAAAGAGAAGCTTATGTTCACAACAATAGAGATCTTGAAGAATAAGGTTCCTTCTTCCCTGTTGTTAGTGTATGCTTGGCTTTTGATAGAGTTGTATCGTGTGTGTTAAGTCCATTGATATGTCTTCCTTCTAAATGTGATGATTGTTGTATAAAGTAGGAGAAATTGGGATATAAAGGTGATTATCCAATGTGTGTTAAGTCCATTGATATCTTCCTTATAAACGTGATGATTGTGTTTTATCAAGTATAAGAGAAATTGAGATATAAAGGTGTTTATTTCAGTTTGTATGATATTGCTTGTATTTGTCAGTTTTGTGTCAAGACATGGCTTCCTCCTTTCCTTCCACGAGTATTCTTTGGATTTTATGTATGCTCTTCTTGATTAGGGGATTGACTAGAATCCTCTTTTGACTTGAGGATGTTATTTGGTTGAGTGGTGGGCCACTTCTTTACCTTGATAAAAAAGACAACCTTAAAGTCACTACATTATTTGGAAGACAAGTATGCTCTATTTAAGGAAATTAAAGTTAGATCTTGTATATATATAGATAATGTGACATCCCTGCTTTGGGATTGTCATTGACCAACAACTCACGTACCCACTATACTGTTAGTTTTTATGGTCAGATATAAAACTCAGAATTTAATTCAAAAAGTCAGACACAATAACACAACATATACCCTGGGAAAACCCTCCACTTGAGGGAGAAAAACCCAACAACAATATATCACTTATATATTGAATATCAAATGATGAACTCCTTTACAATGAGGCAAAAAATGGGGCCGATCACAGCATCAAAGTGATGTAATATCACTTGGAGACAATACACCACTCTTGATGAATATATCAAACTCCTTCAATGATGTCAATCTGTACTTGAATAAATTTGCACTTGCTTGAACTCGAATTATGAATAATAGAATCAATAAATCGAATACCATGAGATGAAGGAGCATCTCATATATATATAAGATAAAGGGAATGGATGCGTCTCTCCAAGTCTTCATGTCGTCCATCACCAAAAATTGCATCTCCACGATACATAAAGTTGGCCTCCAATGTGAATCGATGTGTCCTCAAAAGGTGGTGGAAAAGATAGGATCAACCTCATTTAATTATTTGTCAATAATTAAATATTTATGCATATCTTAAGTAAGGCACCCTTTCATTCATATCGATCTCTTATAAATGTTATATCCATTCAAGCTATATTAAATTTAGCCTTAATGTCGTGGCTGAAAGAAGTCGCTCGATGCTGCAATCATCAACACTCCCTCTTAGCTAGGGAGGATACTTCCAGTTGAATAAGTCGTCACCCCATCATGATGTCAACCACCATGGCTACTCCCATATGTGGAAAAGAACCATATCACCTCATCATGATATCAACCATCATGGCTACTCCCATGAATGGTAAATGTGTACAAGTGCTCATCACGGAATCACTCAACGTGATATCGTCACCTCATCGTGATATTCACTGTGGCTACTCCTAGAGGATGAAAAACACAAGTACAAAAAAATCATCACAGACTCTCTCACATGATGTATGTCATGGAGTCAAACACATGACATCCACCATGGCTACTCCTATAGGGTGGAAACAAGGGCTTTCACCTCAAATTTCTCTCACAAAGAAAGATGCATTAAACAA
>VDFB02000363.1:76748564-76845779 GCA_007258455.2 Sequoia sempervirens | reverse complement strand
CAAAATAGAAGTTTCTTGATTTTTAAATTTAGTCTTCAAAAAACTAACATTCTCCCACTTGAAGCTAAATTTAGCCGTCACAACTAACATTCTCCCACTTGAAGCTAAATACACTGCAATTGTAGATGATCCTTTTTGCTATTGATCCTTGCCCAAGCCTATGCATCAAGTCATCTGCAGGCCTGCCAAGCTCCTACATAACTCTTGCTTGGCTTTTGGCAGTATTTTTGTAAACATATCTATAGGGTTCTCAGCTGTATGGATCTTTTCCAAGTGTAGCTTTCCTTCCTCCAACACCTGCCTAATCCAATGATACCTTAAGTCAATGTGTTTGGTTCGTGAGTGAAAAGCTAGATTTTTTGCCAAGTGAATGGCACTTTGACTATCACAATATAGCACATACTTGTCTTGTTTTATGCCCAACTCTCCAAGAAATCGTTGTATCCACAACATCTCTTTGCACGCTTCAGTTGCAGCTATGTATTCTGCCTTTGTTGTGGAGAGAGCTACTATTTTTTGTAGCTTAGATACCCAAGACACTGCTGCTCCTGCAAATGTATATAGATAACCAGTGGTGGACTTTCTAGTGTCGACATCTCCAGCCATATCTACATCTGTAAAACCTTCAAGCACCATATTAGTATGATCAAAACATAAATAGTAATGACGAGTACCCTTAAGGTATCTTAACATCCATTTCACTGCTTGCCAGTGTTGTTTTCCTGGATTGGCAAGAAACCTGCTAACTACTGCCACTGAATGTGCAATGTCTGGTCGTGTGCATACCATGGCATACATTAAACTACCGACTACTGAAGCATAAGGAATATTTTTCATTTCTTCCTTCTCCTTATCATTACAAGGGCATGAAGCAAAATTTAATTTGAAATGGGAAGCAAGAGGTGTACCAACTGGTTTGGCATACTGCATATTAAATCGGTCAAGCACCTTCTCAATATACTTTTCTTGTGACAGCCACAACTTTTTCTTCTTTCTATCACGAATGATCTTCATGCCCAATATTTGTTGTGCTGGACCCAAATCCTTCATTGCAAACTGGCTGCTCAAATCCTTCTTCAACTTGTTAATCATATTCTTATCCTATCCAACAACTAACATATCATCCACATATAACAATAATATAATGTACTTGTCCTGGTCATATCTCTTGATGTAGACATAATGATCAGTCTCTAGTCTATTAAAACCATGCTCCAACATAAAAGAATCAAATTTCTTATACCATTGGCGAGGTGCTTGTTTCAACCCATAGAGGCTCTTCTTCAACCTACAAACCAAGTTCTCTTTACCTTTTATTTTGAAGCCTTCTGGCTGCTCCATATAAATTTCCTCTTCCAATTCTCCATGAAGGAAGGCAGTCTTTACATCTAACTATTCACATTCTAAATCTAGAGCAGCAACAAGACCAAGAATAACTCTAATGGATGACATTTTAACAAGTGAAAAAATTTCATTGAAGTCAATACCTTCTTTCTGAGCAAATCCCTTCACGACCAGCCTTGCTTTGTATCTCTTCTTCTCATCACCCTCATGTTTGATCTTGTACACCCATTTGTTTCGTAGAGCTTTTCTTCCTTTTGGAAGCTTTACCAACTCCCAAGTTCTATTTTCTTGCAAAGAGTCCATTTCATCCTCCATTGCTTTCTGCCATTCTTTACTATGCTCATCTTGACAAGCTTCCTGAAAACAACTAGGTTCACCTTCATCAGTTAATAAAATATAATCAGAGGGAGGATATCTTTGTGAAAGCTTATGAGGCCTAGCAGATATGCGAACCAACTATGGTACGATGTTTTTAGGTTGAATCTCTTGTAAGGGCTCTTGCACAGTTTATGCTTGTTGTTGTTCCTCATTTCCATTGTGTTGTAATGGCTGGTCATTATTTTCAATAGTGGCTTCATCCAATGGTGGAAGATTTTCTTTTTGCTCCTCTTGTTGTCCTTTAATTTCAACAAATTTATGCATCTCCACACTTTTTTCAGTATTTTGAAACATTTTTCCTTCATTAAAAATAACATCCCTACTTCTAATAATTCTTCTTTTCAGAGGATCCCACAACCGATAACCTAGCTCATTGTTAGCATATCCTAAGATAATACATTTCAATGATTTTTCATCCAACTTGGACCTCTATTCTTTAGGAATGTGCACATAATCTTTACAAACAAAAATTTTCAAATGAGAATAATATAACTCCTTACTGGTCCATACCTTTTCAGGAATGCCTCCATCTAATGAAGTTGTGGGAGAGCGGTTTATTAAATAACAAGCAGCGCTGACAACCTCTTCCCAAAATTGTTTAGGAAAACTAGAATTTGAAAGCATACTTCTCACCTTCTCCATTATTGTCCTATTCATTCTCTCAGTTGTTTCATTTTGTTGTGGAGTGAGAGGAACTATTTTTACATGCTTTATCCCATGTTTTATCCAATAATGAAGGGATGACCATCAAAGATAAGAATACCTCAGAATTTTTCCCTATGATGTAGTTACAGTTGCCCTGCTAGACATGCATGAAAAAATGAAAGCACAGACAAGGCTTATGAAGAGTTTGGAAAAATTCCTCAAAGAAATGTTGTCTCATGGACGACAACAATTGTAGGACATGCATGATATGGATTTGTGGAAGCAGCTTAAGAAACTTGCAAGCAAATGCATTTGGCAGGTGTAAAACTAACTCCATGGCTTTTTCCCAACGTCTAGCTTGCCTATGTTAAGATGGGAGCTTTGTAATATGGTATGGAAATCCATCATAGCATAAAGGGATGGACACATTTTATTAGATGTGTAGTTACAATGACCTTGGTAGACATGTATGCAAAATGTTGTAACCTAGACAAGACATGTGACTATCTGAATAAATGCCTCAAAGGTTGTGGTCTTCTAGATTGCAACAATTACAAGATATGCACAAAATGGATTTATTGAATAGGCTTTGGAAAGCTTCAAGCAAATGCAATTGGCAGGCGTAAAGCCCGACCCCATAACCTTTGCCAACATCCTTCCCACCTATGCAAGGATGAGAGTTTTGGAATAGGGTATGGCAGCCATCAAAACATAATGGTAGGGAAAATTTTCTTATAGATGTTGCAATTGCAACCACCCTAGTAAATATGTATGCAATAAACAAGGCATGAGAACTATTTGACAGGATGCTTCTAAGAAAGGTGATCTCATGGAATGCATTGATTGCAGGGTATGTGCAAAATGAATTTGAAGGATTACTTATCCTCATGATAACTACATTAGATTTATTTCCTATATTTCATTACAGGAAAATATCTCAAAGCACAAAGTCTAAATTCTATACATACATATGATTTTAGTCAAAAGGCATTAGAAACTTTCATGCATATTTGAAGCCTACATACTTGGCCATGTTAAACACCCCTCCTCATTGCAGAGACTCATGTTGTCCCCTAGGAAGTCCTACCCAACTCCAACACTTAACGTAGTAGCTATGCTCAGATAGAACTATTGTCACGCCTCCTTAGGCTCCAATAGATATTTCCTTGTTTCTCTTCTTTTTTGGTGCCCTTTTTTCAACACACCCATTAAACAAATTTCATGCCTACACTACCAATTCCATTGATGTAAAAAGACAAAAAAAAAAAGACAAGTTAGGAAGTACTCTTTGTCAAAGCATAAAGGGGAAACTTATCAAATGTTATAGTTGCAGCTGAAAACATGCATGCAAAATGCGCCAGAATAGACAAGGCACGGGAATTGCTCAATAGAATGTCTCAACGAAATGTGGTCTCATAGACTGCAACGTATGCAGGATATGCACAAAATGAATTTATCGTAAAGGCCTAGAAAATTTCAAGCAAATGAAAACGACAGGTGTGAAGTTAAATTCTAAAACCTTTTTCAACCTCCAATCTGCTTGCACCAAAATGGGAGCTTTTAGAACAGGGGACAAGCCTCCATCAAAGCATAAAGGATAGAGATAATTTGTCAGACGTTGTAATTGCAACTGCCGCTGCAGATGGGTATGCAAGATATGTACGCAAAGACAAGACACATGAATCTTTTTGACAGAATGTCTTAATAACGTGGTCTCAAAGTTGTAATTACTACGGGATAAACACACAATGGATTTATTGTAGAGAATTTGGAAACTATCAAGCAAATGTAGTCGACAGGGTAAAAACAATTCCACAACATAAATCAGCATCCTTTGTGCATGCCAGGCCATTCAAATCCACACAATTGCTATGGAATGTGAAAGCATAGACAAGACACAAACTAATCATGCAAGAATGAGCGAACCTGATCAAGTTTTGATTTATTTTTATTTTCTTGTTTAATTTCTCAGAGGAAAGGCGGGGGTGGGTTGAGTAGCGGATAAAAGTCCCCTTCTATCTGGCTGTCTGTGATGCATCATCCTTTGCTTATATATCTTACTCTGCAACCTTTCCTAAAGTTGCAGAAGTTCATTTGGCCCAAAAGGGAAATCCCCAACGAAGCCCTCATGGTTGATAGTGGATAGCCAAAAAATATTTATATTTACAATTTAATAGAAATGCCAGTCCATGAATATCAAATTCATTGATCTCCCTCTCAAAACCCTTTTACTTTCAAGCCAATGATGATATTAAATCTATTTGGTGTTTCTCAAATTTGCGAGCATTCCAACTTAATGAAAGGAAATGTTACCTGGTATTTGGAGTCCACAACCTGATGGAAATGGTCTGGTGTTTTAATAAAGAAATCACAATTGGCAACTACTTCATCCAGTTTAACCAGAGGTAGAGGAAAAGTAGACTCTATTCCTTAAGGCATCCATACAACCACAACCACAGCCACAGACGACTCCTCTTTCTCTTTTCTCTTTCTCTGACTCCCCCTCATTACCCAGCATGCCTCCAGTCAACGAATCTTAGCAGGGGTTAGAACAAGAATTTTAATATATATATGCATGCGTACCTCTCTTTTTTTTTGGTGAACTTGGATGGATCTCCATACCCCTGTCAGGGCGCCCATAATGTGCTATTAATTCATTACAATGATTGGCGGGAAAGGAGAGTTGATATGGCAGTGCATCAGTGGCGAGCCATTGATTAACAAGGAAGTTTTGCTGGTCACAAGAAATGTGGGGCCCAATTGAGGTAACCTCCACGTAGTTATAGTACCATCCGTGGTGTTGGCCCGTATCGTTGGGGAGGATATCCAAGTTGTAGATTGGGCCATTAAGGCAAGGTCCCCACCTGTTGAAAACGTCCAGCTTTCCCAACAGAATAGTCCACCGACATCAAATAGTCATACGATTTTGGTGGGATTTCCCACCTATAATATTCTATCGGCTAAATATGTTGAACATTAATTTGGAAGTCAGGGTAACTTAAAATATTATATTATATTTTAATATTCAATTTCACTCCACCGATGACACTACATCACTGACAAACACAGACACTGACAAAGTTAAATGACAACATAGATGTATAGCGATTGTCATTCGATGCAAGGATTTGTAGATACGGTTGTACCAACCATCGAATGCACATGGTGCATCCTGATGATTGGATAGCCAGTGTCGGCATTCATTTGGGCACTGTTTATGCAGGTGACAATTTGCACCGATGGGCATTCAATTGCTACCATGCCTAACATACGTTTTGCTAACTGTGCCTTTGATGCCTGTAGCTGCTAACCGTCTGCCAGTGTCGTACCTACCAGTCAGACTAGTCCATTAGTCCTCGTTCCATTCGTTGTAGACTTCCATGCAGTTTCATTTTTTTTTAATTTGCTCGATAGCAACTTTTCCAATTCATGACACATAATTATATTTATTAAGCACAAATATTATATTTGAATGAATTATATTAGATTTTATATTATTTGAATTTTTTTATCTGAGAATTATATTTGGATAAGCAACTACAAGAATATAATATTATATGATTTTATAATATAATATAAATATAATGATAATATATTTATTATTGATAATTAATTTATGATTAAAAATATATGTTTCTACAAGAATTTATTTATGACATATAATATAATTTAATGCATATAAGAAATATAGGGTAAATATAAACTATATTATATTATATTATATATTTTGTATAAAAATAATATTTTGTAATAATTAATTAATTTGTGATGAGAAATATATGTTTCATTATATTTTATTTATAAATTATGTATTTCAAATAAATCTAAATTCTTTTTTAGAGGGGTAAATGCTTTTGGAACGGTGAGGTCACAAATGAGGGGCCTCATCCCCAATAAAAATTCTCAACAATTACATTTGAATAGGGTTTGAACCATAATGACAAGAATAATGGCACAACAACTTAACCATCACACCATGCCACTATTGACAAATAAATCTAAACTCTTAAACAAATATACTAGTAATATTATTTTTATTGCTCATATCATAGTGTTAATTTTATTTTTTTAAATAAATGATTGACATATGGGTAAAAAACAATACAAATATGTTTTATACATTTATATTTGCTTTATATATAGTATAAAATCAATAATACTCTCATATTTATATAATGTATATATAGACATAAAAATATTATTTAGAAATACATTAGGTTTTGTATATGACTAGTAACTTATTGTTTAAAAGATGAAGAGAGATATTCTTTTTCAAGCATCTATTGCACATATGGTCAATTACAATTACATATATATAAAGAGGACACACATTTCAACTACCCTTAGAGTTATCTTAAACACTAGCAATATACAAATGACTAAAATTGATATATAATTATTCAAATAAACACTTATAACTCTTCTAATATGATGTATATTCTGTTTTTGAATAAATATAAATTATCTTATTACAAATTTCAATGAATATAAAATGTTTTAATATTATTCTATTAATGTCAAATATATTATGTATTTAAATGAACATAATAAATATTTTTATTTGTCAATTCATTTTATAGAAATAACAAAAAAAATTATAAACCTAACATAAATATCTTTAAAACATATATTTAAAAATTAATATCAAATTTTTAAATATTTAATTAAAAATATTAAACACCTCAAAATGAATATATATATTATCTTTTAAATAAATAATCGAAAATATCTTATCTTTCCATGCATATGGAATCTCTTAAAACTTAATTATCCGAGGAAAACATAAAGAACAAGTAAAAGTTCATTGCTTAAGTGGCCATCTAGAAAGGTCAAGAAAAAGTAAAGTGCTTTAGTTCAAACTTCATGAATGATTGGAGAAAGGAAACGTAAAAAAGAAAAAGGCACACATGCTACTTGAGTTTATTCTCTTTCTTTCTTATCATAACATTCTTCTTACACCGAATATAAATATAAATGTGACCAAATTTAGCGCAATCTCAGGTCAGGCGACTCATTTGTTTACAGTGGGAAGGAAACATCTCAGGAAATATTAACGTCTCCAGGGTTCAGCGCAGCGGTAATGATTTGTTAGGTACGCAACACATCCTTTAACTATTACTTTCATTCCACCTCTTCTCTGATTTTATTTTTTATATAGATTAACAACGTTCTCATCTATGTTTTGTATTAAAATTATTGTAAACTTATTATAAAAAAAATTATATAAATAATAAAGAAGAATGTCTATCATTTTAAAGGTTGTTAAATTAAATTTATTTGTATATCATAATATATTAAATAATATAATTTGTTTAAAAATATGATATTTTCATAAATTATGTATTTCAAATTATAAAATTGAGTTCCAAATTATGTATATTTTTTAATATTTTTTTAATAAATTATGGAGATTATTTTTTTCATAATCATTGAGCTTAAGCATATTATAAAGTCATATAAATTAAGTTGAATAAGATTAGATTCTCATTGTCTAACGAGCAAATCTTAACCATTTCAAATAAACTTCTGATTAACATTAACACTCTAACACACATATCTTAAATACATCCATCTCAAAGATGCTAAATAATATATATAATAAAATCATTTATATTAAGTTGAATAAGATTGGATTCACACCATCTTACAAGTCAATCTTAACCATTTCAAATAACTCCTAATTTATATTAACACTAACATAGATATCTTAAATACATCCATCTCAAAGATGTTAAATAATATATATAATTAAACCATATAAGTTAAGTTGAATAAGATTGGATTCTCATTGTCTTCATATTTAAAATATTTTTATATTCTTTACAAGTAACACAATATTTACTTTATATAATTACAACATAAGAAATGCCATTACAACATTATAAGTGCGAGAGTAGTACTATAACAACATAAGAAATGCCATTACAACATTATAAAATTTATCACAGTAGTATCAAACATCAATAAAACCATGGTCTATCAATATCCAAATGTCTCAAACATGTATCCAGAAGTCTCAAAGTTCAAACATGAAAATCAAAAGATTAAATACAATAATCTATGAAATTAAGCCTCATTCGGGCTATGAATATCCAAAGACTCAAAACTATCTAAATCATTATCATCCTCTGGCAAGAGTGGATCATCCAATGGTAGCCTTGCCATGAGAAATGAAAAGAGCCCGATAAAATCAAAATATTTAATATTTATTCTTTTTCATACTTTAGCCCAAACAATTAAAACATTAAATAGTTGGTGGGCCCCGCGCGAAGGAACTAAACCTTTAAAAAATCATTTTTTAATATGTTTTGACTTGCAATATGCGGGAGATGGCTAGTCATCCTTGGTTTAGGGAATTGTCCCTAATCTATCCCTAATCCATATCGGGGATGGGGAAATGTCCCCAAAGTGAAGGAAATGTTTCCTGGCATTTCTGATGGATTTTGCATTTTCGAGTATGGCAAGGGGATGTCCCCTTTGTGTCCCCCATCCCCAGGATGATAGGGGATGAGGACAAGGGGGTTTTGTGGCAGGGGATGCATCCCCATGTAACCTTGTTTTTTAGTGAATTAGTGAGGTCACAAAGGAGGTTGGCATGGCATTCCCTCCAATATCATGGGGATGGGGGGAGATTGGGCCTCATGACCTCTTGTATACAACACAATTCTTTAACCAATCAAGTCAGGGTCTCAACCTTAAAAAAATTAGACATTTTAAGTTAAAAAGAAAAAATAAATTAGAAAATTAAAAATAAAGTGAATGATAAAAAAAAAATCACGCTTCTTTATATTTAATATCTATAAAGAGAGAATAATGTAAAAGTACATGTGCTATTTGGTTAAAAAACTTAAATAAATGTAGAAAAAAATAAAATTATGTGATATTTTAATATTATTTATTTGATTTAATATATAATTGTAAAGTTGATGTATTAATTATTCTATTAATTAAATTATTGAAACAATTAAGAATTTTTTCTTTCTATATTCGTAGCTTCTAATGTTAATATTAAAATATGTGTATTCATTATATTATATTATTTTTTATATGATTGGGTTTGCTTAACATTTACAATTAATAATCATACTTTACAATTAATAACCTTGTCTTAGTGTTATGCAAGAGACATCCCTATACATAAAGAGAGATCATGATAAAAATCTAAGTCTAGATATTTTGGCAATGGTCTAGTTATGATTGACAAGAGTCAACAATCTCAACAATAACCTAAGATAAGAGAGAATCCAAACTAGTTTTTATTTGCTTGATTATCACACATCCAAATGAACCAAAACATCTTTAATCTCAATAATTTACAATGAGAACCCATAAATTCCATATCCTAAGCAATAATAAAAAAACTGTTATCCTGTTTATTGTTAAAAATGAATCAATCGTAATTATAGAAAATCATTTGAACAAGAGACAGAGGAGGGAGGGAAAGCTAGAAGAAAACAAGGCTTTTCACTTCTAATGCGAGTTAAATTGCAACAATAAAGAATTTTTTTTCTAAATATTATAATATCTTTTTTGTAAACCTTCCCTTGATCAAAAGATAAATTCTTTGTAAATATGCATCTTCTTAGTAAAAGTTCATGAAAATTTTCATATTTCCCCAATCTAGCATAAAAATGAAGTTATAATGATCTCTATAGAAGCATCATTAAAATATAATTTGTTTGTCGAAAAAATAATTAATTTAACTCAAAATTAACTCAAAAAATGAATGTCTTTTATACATTTAAGATATAATAGGTACAAGGAAGCTTCAATTTTACAAAATATGAAACTTGTGTCCATACTTGTTGTACAAAACATTGGTTGCATTAAAGAAAAACAATCCTATAGTCCATCTTCAATCACTTTAGACGTGATGAATTGTCCAAAATTTCAAAGCATTTTTCTTTTTTATCTCAAAAACTTGGAAAAGAACCATCCTCTTAACGAGTGCTTCCCTTCTAGTTTGGTGTGCTTGCCCAGTTCTCCTATATGTTTGAAAAATTTCCAAGTCTAATGAGAACCATTAAATCATTGCACTTGAAACACTCATGAAGGAAATATAGTACCATGAGCAAAATTTGTGTTTTCAATGGATATGAAATATCATTGGTAACTATCATAGATTGCGAACCATAGGGCCTTGATGGTGGGCAAGACAGACACTGACAAGGCATAGTAATGTTGCCACAAACAACCTTAATCAACATGTCATGGCTTAAAACAAATTCAATATAGGCAAAAGATGAAAGGAAAAAAAAACCAAAATGACCCAAAATGAGATGCCACCTCAAATCCAAAGGAAAAACACCAAAACCACAAACATAAACAAACTCACAACAAAGGGAAAGCAAAGAACACAACAAACACTAAAGGCATCGATGAACAAAACAAAACCACCAAGAAACCATAGGCCAAAGATAGAACCTTACCTTGAAATGTCTCAAGGGAGGATGTAGAACACAAACCACACATCATGACAATGGGAACACACAACACCAACACCAATGATTGAACCAACACACACATGAGCATATTGAACACAATTACAATCTCAAAACACATGATGGCTTCAAAGCTAGGATATATGGATACCCAAGAACTCATAATGCAACAACACAATGACCTAGAAAATGAGACAAACAACAATAAAAATCCTATCGTAGGCATGCACCAAAATCACCATTAATGTGTGTCAATTTGTTGAATGTAACAACAATGATAGGTGGGAGTGACAACACACATTTCGTGGTAGGGAGTGGAGTGTTAGGTTTCAATATTTCTGCATACCAACAAACAAAACCCCAATAGCCCAATGAGCTCGTGTCTTCTTGATAGATCTATCAATCATCTTCATCGGAGCTTGGGGTGTCGAGGTATCTCGCATTGTCATACTTGAATCATAAAATCAAACATCCTTATGAATGATAAGCATGCAGGGAGGAAGGAAAGGAAAAATTCAAACATTGGGGCTAACACCATTGTCATGTCAGGTATGACAAACCTCAAGATTTTTATAATCAACATTGAGACAAAGGAAACAAATAAGAAGCAAAGAAAGAAAAGAAAAGACAAAAAGGGGGGGGGGCATTTGGAAAGCCAAAATGGGCATGGGTGCAAGGCACGAGACTTGAATAATTTAATGTGATTCTATTTAAAATAGCTACAAGTTAAATATTACATTTTTCCTAGTGATATACATGCACTTGATGTTGGATTGAGTGAACAAATAACAAGCTGGTCAAGGAAGAAGTCTAGAGGGTGTCATATGTGCCCCAAACCACACTCATCCCTTATTAATAAATATTGAGTTAGACTCTGACAACGATGGGAAAAATTAGTGATGAAAAATAACCCCCTTACCCAAGCCACATAATGGCTAGGACAACCTCTCTTTCTAACCCTTGACCACTTTTTTTCTTAATTCTACCCTTTGTTTATTAGTTCCTACAAAGGAAACAATACTAATGTATCCATTAGATGCATTTTTTTTACTTATTTAGACAATCATTATCTATAATTAAAATTTTTGAATAACAATATGATAGTCTATAATTAATTTTCTTATTTAACAACTTTTAAAATATCTTTCATTTATTTTCCTAGTGGTTCATGAAATTGTTATTTAAATTTTATTACATTTTCAATACAGTAAATTCTTGTGATAAAATTTCAATTATATCAATAATGTAAGTCTTATTCGAACATTGATTTGGGACTTAAATTTCAATTTTATTAATGTTTTCTTGTGGCTTGAATGACATTGAAGACTATTATAGCCATCATAATAGTCCTATATTGTGAGGTGGCAAGGTAAATTAATATGAAAATTAATTATGTCTTCAATGAATTCTCTTCTAAAAAATAATTGTTATTTCACAACCTGTATCTTCACTAAGTACATAATATAATCAACAAATAGAACTAGACTCAATGTCTCTTGCTTCAAATTATCATTGAAATGCTCAAGACCTTTTTTTATTGTTGTTGTGCAACTCAAATTTGATGAATTGGGTCATATTTTCAAATATAAAAAAAAAAAAAAAATTCTCTATTTATTATGGTTTTTTAACGTCCCTTGCTTAGTATCCCAAGGAGAGTTAATTAGTTGTAAGTTTGAAAGGTTAAAAAAACTTTTCATTTACCTTTTTATTGGTCTTTAAATGTGATGATAGAGTTCTTTTAGTAAAGGATGTGGTGAAGTACAAGTCCATGTCCCTTGCAATCAATGTTTGGAAGAGGGTGGAGTACTTTCTACCATATGAGAGAGATGTGCACCCACATGGCCTTGTAAGAGGACTAAATTCTTGAGTAAATGAGGGGATTGAAGGTTTTGGATTTCAGAGTGCCATGTGGCCTCACCACATGTATCACATGAAAAGGTGACATGACACCACTATTTGTGCATGGGAGATGGTCTTGCTTGGGGCTAATCTTCAATTTTAGTTTTGTTTTTCTTGGTTGGGAGTGGTCCTTAAGGGAAAAAAAAATCTAGAGAGGCTCTTAAAGAGAAGCTTATGTTCACAACAATAGAGATCTTGAAGAATAAGGTTCCTTCTTCCCTGTTGTTAGTGTATGCTTGGCTTTTGATAGAGTTGTATCGTGTGTGTTAAGTCCATTGATATGTCTTCCTTCTAAATGTGATGATTGTTGTATAAAGTAGGAGAAATTGGGATATAAAGGTGATTATCCAATGTGTGTTAAGTCCATTGATATCTTCCTTATAAACGTGATGATTGTGTTTTATCAAGTATAAGAGAAATTGAGATATAAAGGTGTTTATTTCAGTTTGTATGATATTGCTTGTATTTGTCAGTTTTGTGTCAAGACATGGCTTCCTCCTTTCCTTCCACGAGTATTCTTTGGATTTTATGTATGCTCTTCTTGATTAGGGGATTGACTAGAATCCTCTTTTGACTTGAGGATGTTATTTGGTTGAGTGGTGGGCCACTTCTTTACCTTGATAAAAAAGACAACCTTAAAGTCACTACATTATTTGGAAGACAAGTATGCTCTATTTAAGGAAATTAAAGTTAGATCTTGTATATATATAGATAATGTGACATCCCTGCTTTGGGATTGTCATTGACCAACAACTCACGTACCCACTATACTGTTAGTTTTTATGGTCAGATATAAAACTCAGAATTTAATTCAAAAAGTCAGACACAATAACACAACATATACCCTGGGAAAACCCTCCACTTGAGGGAGAAAAACCCAACAACAATATATCACTTATATATTGAATATCAAATGATGAACTCCTTTACAATGAGGCAAAAAATGGGGCCGATCACAGCATCAAAGTGATGTAATATCACTTGGAGACAATACACCACTCTTGATGAATATATCAAACTCCTTCAATGATGTCAATCTGTACTTGAATAAATTTGCACTTGCTTGAACTCGAATTATGAATAATAGAATCAATAAATCGAATACCATGAGATGAAGGAGCATCTCATATATATATAAGATAAAGGGAATGGATGCGTCTCTCCAAGTCTTCATGTCGTCCATCACCAAAAATTGCATCTCCACGATACATAAAGTTGGCCTCCAATGTGAATCGATGTGTCCTCAAAAGGTGGTGGAAAAGATAGGATCAACCTCATTTAATTATTTGTCAATAATTAAATATTTATGCATATCTTAAGTAAGGCACCCTTTCATTCATATCGATCTCTTATAAATGTTATATCCATTCAAGCTATATTAAATTTAGCCTTAATGTCGTGGCTGAAAGAAGTCGCTCGATGCTGCAATCATCAACACTCCCTCTTAGCTAGGGAGGATACTTCCAGTTGAATAAGTCGTCACCCCATCATGATGTCAACCACCATGGCTACTCCCATATGTGGAAAAGAACCATATCACCTCATCATGATATCAACCATCATGGCTACTCCCATGAATGGTAAATGTGTACAAGTGCTCATCACGGAATCACTCAACGTGATATCGTCACCTCATCGTGATATTCACTGTGGCTACTCCTAGAGGATGAAAAACACAAGTACAAAAAAATCATCACAGACTCTCTCACATGATGTATGTCATGGAGTCAAACACATGACATCCACCATGGCTACTCCTATAGGGTGGAAACAAGGGCTTTCACCTCAAATTTCTCTCACAAAGAAAGATGCATTAAACAAGGGCTTACACCTCAAATATCTCTCACAGAGAGAAATGCATTAAAGAAGATCACTGATGTTGAGACTCCCTCTCAGCTAAGGCTTCATTCTCCACCATACCAAGCTTGTCTCGAAAGTACACAAATTTTATTCTGGAGAGAGGCTTGCTGAGAATGTCTACCGTCTGCTCACTAGTGTTGATATACTTCAACTATATCGCTTTCCTCAATGCCATATTTCTAATATAGTGGTATTTTATCTCAACATATTTAGTTTTGTCATGAAACATTGGATTGATAGAAAGCTTCACACAACTTTGATTATTACAATGAATGACAGTTGGCTCCAATGATTTTCCAAACAATCCTGCAAGGAGCTTCAGAAGCCACGCTGCTTCTCTAATTGCCACACAAGCTGCAATATACTTAGCCTCTGTGGTGCTCAGTGCCACTGAAGACTACTTCTTGTTACACGAGGAGATCATCGCAGACCCCAAACTAAAACAACATCCAGAGGTTCTCTTCTGATCAGTGACACACCCTGCCCAATAAAAATTAGTATATCCATGCAGCTTCAAGTCCACACCAGAAGCCATACCCAACTGTGTTGTGCAAGTATCTTAGGATATGCTTTGTTACAACTAGATGTATTTTCCTTGGTTCACACAAGAACTAACTAAGTGCACTCATTGCATAACAAATATCTAGTCTAGTATTGGCTAGATACATCAACTATCCAATCAATTGTTTGTACATAGTAGGATCCACTAGATCTAAACTAGCTGCAACCTCTTTTAAGTTAAACAAATTTGTCTCCATAGGCGTAGACATGGATTTGCAATCCATCATACCAAATCTCTTCAGAATGTCAATAGTATACTTCGCTTGACTTAAAATGATCTCATCAGGGTTTTTCCATACTTCTAACCCAAGGAAGTAGTGCATAAGACCAAGATCCTTCATTTCAAATTCAAAAGCTAACTCCTTGAATTTGATAATGAGGTGATCTTCTCCAGTAAGAATTAAATCATCAACATAGAGAACCAAGATTAATGCTTCTCCATCAATTACCTTGAAGTATAGGTTCAAATCAACATCATTCTTGGAAAAGCCCAAGCTCATCAGGTATCGATCAATTCTTTCGTACCAAGCACGAGGAGCCTACTTAAGGCCGTACAAAGCCTTCTTCAGCCTGCAAACATGAGACTTCTTTCCATGAACCTCAAAGCCATCAAGTTTCTCAATATATACCCTCAATTACACCATTTAGAAATGTTGTCTTCACATCTATCTGGTGTATCTTCCATCCTTTAGATGCTGCAATAGTAATGATAGTCTTGACGGATGTATAATGAGCAATTGAAGAAAAGGTTTCCTCATAGTATACTCCCTCTTTCTGAGAGAATCCTCTAGCCACGAACCTATCCTTGTACTTCTCGATGCTCCCATTAGCCACATGCTTGATCTTGAAGAGCCACTTAGAAGAAATAACAAATTTTCCTTCAGGTCTAGGTATGATGTCCCAAACATCATTCTTGAGGATGGATTGATGCTCTTCAACCATAGCATCCTTCTAGACTTGCTGACTAATAGCTTCTTCAAAACTAGAAGGTTCATACTCAATGATTTGACTCATCAATGCAACATAGCTTGAAAACTTATGAGGTCTCTTGCTTTCTCTAAAGGTTCCTCTCGAGGCTACAAACCTTTCTTCCTCTTGCATTGTTTGCCTAACCCAAAGAGGTCTCTTACGACCAATCACAATGTCTATATGCCCATCAGTAGGTTTCAAAGGCTCAACTGGATCATCATCTTCTTTAGGATCAATAGCCTCCCCCTGAATCTCAGGAGTATGGTCAACTTCCATATCTTGGGGAGACTCTTGGTCTTCATTGTCTATCTCCATGTGGATGCCCTTAGATCTCTTGAATGTAACATCTTCTTCAAATGTAGCATCCCTACTGATATTAATCAATTTCTGTTCTAGAATGTACACTTTGTAGGCTTTTGAAGATTCACTATAGCCCACAAATATTCCCTTCTTGCCAGACGGTTCCAACTTTGTCCTTTTATCTTTAGGTACATGAACATACACTAGACAACCAAAGATCCTCAAATGACTTACTTTTGGCTTCACCCCTGTGAATGCTTCTTCAGGAGTCATGTTCTCCAAAATGCAATGAGGGCTTCTATTCTAAACATAAATAGTTGTCCTAGATGCTTTAGCCCAAAGGAAGGTTTGTAGATCTTGGTCATGAATCATGGCTTTGGTTGCTTCTACAATAGATATTTTCTTCCTTTCTACAACACCGTTATGTTGAGGATTGTAAGGGACACATAACTCCCTCTTAATCCCTGCGTCAATGCAAAAGTTATGGAAGCTTCCAGAGATGTACTCTCCTCCATTGTCGGATCTTAGAACTTTGATCCTCTTCCTGGATAAGTTCTCTACCTGAGCTTTAAACTCTTTTAACCTCTCAAGTACTTCCTCAGATTCTTTAGGTTTCAAGAAATAAACCCAAGTCTTTCTAGAGTAGTCATCAATAAAAATAATATAATACAAGAAACCACTCAAAGAAGCAACAGACATTGGACCACATAAATAAGAAGGAATAAGATCTATAATACATTTAGATCTAGTTTCACTACTATGAAATGGACCTTTAGTATTATTACCCAATGTGCAACCTCTGCAAGTGCCTTCATGCTCCTGGTTGAGTTTAGGAAGGCCCGTGACCATCTTCTCCATGGTTGGTAGTGCTCAAAAGTGAAGATGAGAAAGTCTTCTATGCCAAAGTTCACACGAACTTGAAGAATCATGTGCAACAAGGACTGAAGTGGACAAGTGCAAAGTCTGTAGAGGCTCTCATGTTGAACTCCAATCACACGAGTAGTCTTGATACTTGAGTTCTTTGGCCATGCAAGAACTTTACCTTCAGAGAATACAACTTGGTACCCCTTGTCTTCCAAGGCTGAGATAGAGACAAGGTTCCACTTGATACCCGAAACAAATAGAACATCACTCAACTATAAGGAGATGCCAGAATCTAGGTGAAGAGAGAAGGTCCCAACTCCTTTCACAGAATAACTTGCATCATCATCAAGAATTACTTGAACACTAGAGTTTCTCTCCACAAAATTAGATAGATGCTCTCTAAATTCGGTGATGTGGCGAGAGGAACCACTATCAATCAACCAAGTATTGTTGTCGGTAGGCACATTGCTTGATAAAGCAGAATAGAATAGGAAACCACTTGAATCCTTTTGCGGAGAGATCTCACCCACATCTGCAATTGAAGCCTATTGCTTAGGCCTGGTTGGGAAATCTTTTTCATAGTGACCAAACTTGTCACATCTAAAACATTGAACGCAAGAAAGGTCCTTCTTCTTCTTAGATGTAGGGGCACCATTTGACCCTTTATCTCTATTCCTCTTGAAGTACCCTTTCTTTCCTTCTTTTCCTTTCTTCTTCAAGGAATGCACGACAAGAACATGAATGTATTCATTTTTAGAGCTTTGACCAATGCCTCTTGTAGCCAATCTTGATTCTTCTTGAATACAATCTACTCTCAATCAATCAAACTTAGGAAGTTTTGTTCTCACACTAATTCCTTGAATGAATGACTCCCAAGATGGAGGAAGACCATTAAGAGCCAACATAGTCAAATCCTTGTCATCAACAATATGCCCAATGGTAGAGAGCTAATCTCTCCACTTAGTGATCTTCATGAAGAATGTGATGACAGAATCTCCTTTCGCCATCTTGATGTGATGAAGCTATTGCTTTAATGCAACAACTTGACTTGTGTTGTTGATCTTATACATCTCCTCCAAGGTATTGAACATATCTCTTGTTGTTTTCAACTTGGAGATGATTGGCACATTATGGTCTTTCTTGGAATCAACCAACATCTTTTTTGCCTTCGTGCCATTTCTCTTCCATTATGGCTTCTCATTCTCATCAGTTGGTTCAAGAACTTCGCACTCCACAAACTTAGCTAACTCATTTTCTTCCAAAGTGAGCATGACTCTAAACTTCCATGATGTGAAGTTTGATGTGCCCTCAAGTCTATCTTTGATCTTGAGCCCACTCACCATCTTGACGATAAGATAGATGCAATCAAAGATGAGAATAAGAAAGGAGGATAATGCTGCTTGAAGAAATTTGATCATGATCTTTCTTATACCCGCTCTGATACCATGTTAGTTTTTATGATCAGATATAAAACTTAGAATTTAATTCAAAAAATCAGACACAATAACACAACATATACCCTAGGAAAACCCTCCACTTGAGGGAGAAAAACCTAGGAACAATATATCACTTATATCTTGAATATCAAATGATGAACTCCTTTACAATGACGTCAACAATGGGGCTGATCACAACATCTAAGTGATGTAATATCACTTGGAGACAATACAACACTCTTGATGAATATATCAAACTCCTTCAATGACGTCGATCTGTACTTGAATAAATCTGCACTTGCTTGAACTCGAACTATGAATAATAGAATCAATAAATCGAATACCATGAGATGAAGGAGCATCTCATACATATACAAGATAAAGGGAATGGATGCGTCTCTCCAAGTCTTCATGTCATCCATCACCAAAAATCGCATCTCCATGGTACATAAAGTCGGCCTCCAATGTGAATCGATGGGTCCTCAAAAGTTGGTGGAAAAGATAGGATCAACCTCATTTAATTATTTGTCAATAATTAAATATTAATTCATATCTTAAGTAAGGTGCCCCTTCATTCATATCAATCCCTTATAAATTTAATAGTTATTCAAGCTATATTAAATTTAGCCTTAAATGTTGTGGCTGGAAGAAGTTGCTCGACACTATAATCATCAATTTGTATACCACTAAATTTTGCATTCATGATATGTAGATTGAAAATTAAAGATTTTTTTTTTTAAACTTTATTGTTTCATTTCAAAAAAAAATTGTATGTTAATTTTGTACAGATCTAAAAGTTACTTTCAAAAAAGGAAATGAATATGTGTGTAAATGTATGAAACCCTCATACTTTTGGAATGTTTTTGGTTGCATTTTTTTTGAAATTTTGTATATATAAAAAATATATTAAAAAAAAAAACCTTTACATATCTGTAACCCTGTCGTTCCACAAAGCCACATTTCTTTAAGGCATTTTGTCAAATAGTGTGTGTGTCTTGTCTTTGGTTCCACGTTTTGTAGGCATGTCCAATGTTGCAGTTGCAACTTCAGGGAATTGTTTATGCAGCCCTCAAAACAACCATTTGATCATATTTATTACTTAATTAAAAATAAAGTTAACTAATAAATACAGTCAAATAGCTATTTTGAGTACTGCATAGACATTTCCCAACTTCAACATGTCAGAACATTTTAACCAAGGTCACGTTATCTGGATGTACATTTATATAAGAAATTTCTTTGCTTATTTCCATTATATTTATGATTCACCTAACTAAGAACAACTTTTTGATGAAAATAAAAATTATTTTTCTCTATTTGTTATGGTTTTTAAAGTCCTAAGGGTAGTACCCTAGGGAGGGTTAATTAGTTGAGTTTGAAAGTTTAAAAATTCTTTCTTTTATTGGTCTTTAAATGTGATAGTTGAGTCATTGAATCATTCTTTTAATAAGGGATGGGGTGAAGTACAAGTCCATGTCCTTTGTAATCAATGTTTGGAAGAGGGTACATTACACTTCATGTGAGAACCATGTGCACCTAATGATCTTGTAAGAGGAGTATATGCTTGAATAAATGAGGGGATTGGAAGTATTACATGGAACCTCCATTTATACATGGTAGATGGTCTTGTTTGGGACAACTCTTTTTTATTTTTTTTTCCTTGATTGGGAGTGGTCCTTGAAGGAAAAAAATCTAAAGGAGCTCTTAAGAAAGAGACATAGAGAGTCAAGCTTACAACAATAGAGATCTTGGAAAAATAAGGTTAGTGTATACTTAACTTTTGACAAAGCCCTATTGTGTGTGTGAAGTCTGTTGATATCTACCTTCTAAATGTGATGATTATGTTGTATCAAGTGAGAGAAATTGGTATGTAATGGTGATTATCCATGTGATCAGTAGTGCTTGTAGCATTATGAATTTTGAGTGAAGGCATGGCTTCCTCCTTTCTTTCCTTCAGTATTCTTTGGCTTTCACATATGCTCTACTTGGTTGGGGGATTCTGACTTGAGTGTTATTTGCTTGGGTGACGGGCATAGAAGAGAAGTGTCCTCTGTTAAAGACCATTAAAGTTGGATCTTGTATATATACAGAAAATTTAACATTCCTTCTTTGGGATTGTCATTGATTTTCATTGACTAGTAGCTAACGTACCCACTGTATAATGTTACATTTTGCATAATTGTTGTGAATTGAAAATTAAAGGTTTCAAAAAAGCTTCAATATTACTTTTGTATTGATTTGAAAGTTACTTCCAAAAAAGGAAATGAATATGTGTAAATGTATGAAACCCTCATTCTTTTGGAATGTTTTTGGTTGCATTTTTAAAAGAAAATCTATATACTAGAAATTGCACCTTGATGTGCAATGGGTACGTCAAAGAGTTGTGGAAGGTCAATTAGGGAAACTTGTGATCTATTTTTTTCAATTTGTGGTGTGCATGAGGTCAATTGATAGATAGAGATATAAGAGTAGATATAGGGAGAGAGATCCAAAGACATAATGAGGTAGAGATATATGGAGATATGAAAGAAGAAATATGGTGATCTATAGAGATAGAGAGGCAAAGAGACATATATAGAGGTATAGGAAGAGGGAGAGGGGGAGAGAGATGGATGGATAGAGAGGAGTAATGCCTAGAGATAGAGGAGAGAGGAAGAGGGAGACAAATAGAGGTAGAGGGAGAGATGAAGATAAAGAGATATAATGAGAGAGAGAGTGAGAGTTATAGAGAGATATAGTGATAAAGATATAGAGATGGAGATGGTGAGAGATAAAGAGATAGATATATAGAGGGAGAAATAAGGAGTGTGTGTGAGAGAGAGTGAGAGAGTGATATAGAGATAGAGATAAGTATGAAGAAACACAGAGTGTGTAATATATATATATATATATATATATAGAGAGAGAGAGAGAGAGATGCAAAGAGATAGATATAGAGAGGCATATGGAGATGGATATGGAGAGAGAGAGGGAGGGAGAGGAATAGGGAGAGGGAGAAATAGAGATAGAAAGAGAAAGAGACCGAGAGAGTGAGAGAATGAGAGAGGGAGAGATAGAAAGATAGAGATATGAAGTTATATATAGAGAGAGAGAGGTAGAGAGAGGGAGATTTATAGAGAAAGAGAGGAGAGTGACAGTTAGAGATAGAGAGACATAGAGGGAGAGAGAGATATAGTGATACAAGATATAGAGATGGAGATGGTGAGAGATGGAGAGATAAATAGATAGATATATAGAGGGGGAAATAATGAGTATGTGTGTGTGAGAGAGAGTGAGAGAGTGATATAGAGATAGAGATAAGTAGGAAGAAACATGGAGTGTGTAATATATATATATATATAGAGAGAGAGAGAGAGAGATAGAGAGGAAGATGGGATGGATATGGAGAGAGAGAGAGAGAGGTAGAGGAATAGGGAGAGGGAGAAATAGAGATAGAAAGAGAAAGAGATAGAGACAGAGAATGAGAGAGGGAGAGATGGAGAGATAGAAAGATAGAGATAAGTTATATATAAAGATAAAGAGAGGGAGATTTATAGAAAAAGAGTCATATATATATATATATATATATATATATATATATATAGAGAGAGAGAGAGAGAGAGAGATGAGAAGAGAAAAAAAGATCTTTTAATATCTTTGTTACACTCTCTATCTCTATGTTTCTCATTCTCTCAAGCTCTCTCTTCAAACCATAAAAGCTAAGTAAAAGTAGTTTTATATGGAAAGGATCTTCGAAGGAAGCATTGAGATGACAAAGAAGAAAGATGGGAGCAACAATATCACCATGTTTGTAGCTCAGATCATAACAACCAGCAACGTTGCCATCTTTCACCATGAAAGGGCCAATGCAAGATATGATGATGCCCAAAATTTGTCTAGGAATAAGAGGGTCAAGATTAACAATAATCAAAGCAAGCCTGACACACATCCTAGAACCTTTCCTAACATCCACAACCAATGAACCTTTGGTAATAAAGAAAAAAGCTAACTTGATGTGATGTTGCTTCCAAGACCCATCTCATGGACAAGGGTAAAGCCAAGATTGCTACCAGGCCATTTGAAAGTCTTGGTAGCAATACTGAAAGTGGAACATTGTCTTATTAATTTGTCCCTATATGTGTGCCAATAGGTTGTATCTAATTAGTGTTTGTGCCCTTTAATGCCTGCCTCAGGGAGAAGGAAGTCATCCTGAGAACCTTGAGGGTTCCTATGCAAGAATATACATCTACAAATTGCAACCCCCTAAAGAAAGGATAAAGCACCTTTGATCATGATATAAGGAAAAATTGGATGAAGAGCTACCTCAACTATATCATCTACTTCAAATTTCATAGTAGACAAAAAATGTGGAAATAAGGAGTTTCTTAGTCTCCATCTATTGGAGAGGTCTAGAGCCAACAACTCTAATTAGAGAACAATTGGTGGGAGCATAGCCTCAACTATTTAGAATATGTCAGATATCAAGCTGCATAATTTATAATTGCAAGTGTTCATGTTAGAGTGCCTTAGCAAGGATCCCACCTGGTGAGAACTTTGATGGTGCCGGTGCTTCTTTTCTAAGTAAGATGTTGATTAGGAAAATTTATTTGATGTTGATGTTAACTATTGGATTCATGCTGCCACTTGGGGTAGTTGCCTGCCTTTGCAAAGTGATGGTTCTCATTGCACAAATCCCCCCCAAAAAGTACCAAAACTACTTCACAATCTCAGATTTGGTGAAATATTTCCTTAGTAAATGATTTGACCTGCTTTGACAACTTTAAAGATGGGTATGACCTCATTCCTTGTGTTGTTCATCTTTGTGTCCAACTTTCTGGTCCTGCAATAGGTAGACTACAATCAAGATTCAATCCCTGATTGGAAATGATTTTGCTCCATTTGGTGCACTCAAAAGTGGACAATTTAAAAATAGAATGTCAACACTGAAAATATGATGCAAACCAAGGAAGGAAGAATAATTTCAAAAAAAAATTAGAGAAACAATCTAATATTCTTGTGATGCCTTGTGAGGCTTTCCTTTTGTGGGTGTAACAAAACTTCATTACCATCCTTCTTTTGGTGTAACACCCAGAAGATATCCCGTTGTTGCTTGCATTAGGTGTTTTTTATCTCAAAATGTTTTAGACTTTCTGCCAAATGTTTCAAATCTGCTCAATATTGTTGCTTTCTCAACTTCTTTCTCCACATGAAGGAAGATTTTGTTGCTAAAGGCACAATATAAGCTATGCTAAACCATGGTAAAGGCTAAAATTATAAACAAAGTTCAAAAAAGTTTCATCCTTAAGAAATATGAACTTGTAGTTGTGCTAAAAGGCAAAAAGGTTTCAAATGTGCATTCTATGGTAGAGCTGATCTAAAGTAGATGCACCATCAATTTTTTCACAACTTCCATTTGACCGTCAGTCTGCGGATGGAGAATCATTGATGTGGTCAGGTTGTATCCATCGTAGATTTAAAAAATCCATTTTGTGCATATCCTGCAATCATAGCATTCCATAAGATAACCTCTCTTTGAGGCATTCTGTCAAACAGTTCACGTGCCTTTTCTATGCTTCTACATTTTGCATACATGTCTACCAGAGCATTTCCCACTATAATATTTGAAAATAATCCTCCTTTCATGCTGCATTGATGGATGTCCATACCATGTTCCAAAGCTCCCATATTTGGCACAGGCAGGGAGGAAACTGGCGAAGGTTGTGGAATTTGGCTTTACACCTGCCAATTGTATATGCTTGAAAGTTTATAATTCTATTAGGACAGGATATTCTATTAGTCCTCTCTACCCACTTCGAGCTAAAGTGATAAACAGTAGAGGCCATCTTATCAAGCAGTGGATGAAAGCCAGTCCGTCATCATTCGGTTTCAGGTGCTAAGGTTACTGACCCTCCAAACTAGAGTAGTAGAGTTTGGGAAGATCTGTGAAACTCACTCCTGAAAGCTGTCTCCAAATCAGACCCATGAGCGTTCCAATTATGAGTTATGCCGCCAAATATGTAGAAGCCTTTTCAACAAATCCATTTTGTACATATCCTGCAATCGTTGCAGTCCATGAGATGACATCCTTTTCAGGTATTCTGTCAAACAGGTTCACGTGCCTTGTTAATGCTTCCACTTTTTGCATGCATGTCTACTAGGGCAGTTGTGACTATAATTCGATGGATGTCCATACTGTTCTAAAGCTCCCATTATGGCATAGGCAGGGAGGATGCTACCAAAGGTTGCAAAATTTGGCTTTAAACCTAACAATTGCATTTGCTAGGAAATTTCTAAAGCCTTTTCAGCACATAGCACTTCACATGCCTTGTCTATGCTTCTTTTGCATACATGTATACGCGGGCGGTTGCAACATCTGAAAGAATTCTTTTATCCTTTATGCTCTGATGGATGTCCATTCCCTGTTCCAAAGCCTCCATTTTTGCACAGGCAAAGAGAATGGTAGCAAAGGTTGTGGAGTCTGCATTTACACCTGCATTTGCTTGAAAGTTTCTAAAGCTTTGGCCAGTAGAAAATTGGTGGGAACCATGTGGATGAGAAGGCCGAGCTTTGCGCAGTGGCCAAGCCACAAGCAGTAGCAAGAGGGGTGGAGATGACGAGCACAGGGGCAAGAAAAAAGCGAAGTCAGCAAAGATTCAACGGTGGAGATGAATACAATCGTTTGCATCCTCCCTAGATCAGTCTGCACCGTAGATGCCTTCACTCAACTCGACACACTTCAAATAGAATACGCCTTCGGCGTAAATAAATAAAATAAAAATATGAAAAAAAAAAAACTTCTTTACGTATCCTACAACCTTGCCATTCCGTGAAACCACATTCCTTCGAGGCATTTTGTCAAACAGTTTGTGTGTCTTGTCTTTGGTTCCACGTTTTGTAGACACGTCCATTGTTGCAGTTGCAACTTCAGCATGTGAGAAGACCCCTTATCTCTTAAGCTTAAATGAATGCCCATGCCCTGTTCCAAAACTAATAGTTTGGCACGAAATGCAGGAAGATTCTGGCCAAGGTCACAACTTCTGGCTGTACACCTGCCAATGGTTTGCCTGAATTTTATTCTTATTTAGGTGAATCAAAAATACCATGGAAATAAGTGAAGAAATTTCTTTTTAGAAGATACATATGGGGTGGACACAGCCAAGCTAGGTCCATTGGAGTGTCTCGACCTGCGCAACCCCCCTGTGAGCTGTATTTTTCGTCTTAAGGATGCCTTTTTAATGGTTATTCGAGAGGAGCCATTCGACAGGCGATTGCAGCAAAATGAGTCCCATTTTGCCGTCTATGAGCTCAAAATGGGTCTTCCCTGCATACAAAAGGAGTTATGGCAGTCAATATATTACTTCGGTTGTCTCTAGATCGTTTTTCAATTTGGATCTTTTGGGTTCATTTGAATCTTTTTCTTTTACCTTTTTTCTTTCTTTTTGGGTTATGTGATCTTTTAACCCTCTTATTTATTTATCTATTCAATTTTGTTGTCTTTAATTGCATTTCATAGTGATGGTAGATCATGCAATATGATTAGCTATGTTGATGTTAAAAATCATACATAGTTACAATCCAAAACTCTTAACATTTTTATCAAAATGTGAAAACTATATGTTATTAATTTTTTTTTAGCGATGTTGATCTCTCCTTAGATTACCTAAAACCTTGTTATTATGATGTTCAACCTTCCTTCGCCATAGCCATGTGTGTAAGTACTAAACAAAAAACATAATTCTTATATTTAAGATACCTTATAATGACCCAAGGTTAAATTATGTTAAGGTTTCTTTAATACCTTATAATGACCCAAGGTTAAATTATGTTAGGGTTTCTTTTATTCGTCTTTATAAATTAGTGAGATATAAAATGGTATTAATAATATATATAATGTACATTTATCTTTAAAAAAATCATAAATGCCTATTTTTTTATTATATGAAAATATGAATTTTAACTTTTAATACATGGTGATACGAGGTTAACTTTTAATACATGGTGACATGTGGTGATTATTTTTATTTAATATCAAGGATGACACATGGTGACCAATTAATTCATACATGTCATCATGAGGAACAACACAAAAGGGTACAATGTATGTGAGGCCTACCAAAAAATATTACATTGATGCCATATAGACCCATAGTATTAGGCCATTGTATTGTAACAATATGTCATCATAAAATCCATGTGGATAAATAAGGGAGCATTTAATAGTTAGATAAGAATTTGATAACTTACCAAAATATATTATAGCAATATTTATTGAGAATACTAATAGTTCATAGTATGGTAATCAAAGAAGAGAGTCCAATCCATTGGAGTGTCAAAAATGATGAACTTGGTGTTGAGTTAGTAATTATCAAGGATGTAAAGGTCATGTTAACTCCTAATCTATGGATATAAATAAATCTTACAAATAGAATTGTGAGATATATTTGAAATATAATATGTAATCTAGAAGTACTCCACTAAAATTGCCCAAAATTGATAATTACACTAAACTCAAGTATTCTATATTGAAATCAATGAGTCTCTTCTATCATTATTGTGTACATAAAAACTAAAACATAGTTGACCTATATTTAAGAAACTAAAACTATAAGATAAATCTTAACTCTTAAGCAAATATACTAGTAATATTATTTTTATTACTCATATCATAGTGTTGATTTATATTTTTATAAATTCATGATTGACATATCATTAAAAACAATACAAATATGTTTTTTAAATTTATATATATGTACATATACATAAAATATTACTTAGACTTACATTATATTTTTTATACTACTAATTAATTATTGTTTGCATACGTGATTAAAAGGTGTTATCTTAAAAGAAAAAGAGTATCTTATTTTGTGGTGTAACTTTTTTTTACAGTGTGGTTGACATGTTATTAAAAAACTAATACAATTATCTTTTAAAAAAAATTATTTTCAACATACTTTATTTACTAGCATACTTATATGATACATTGATTAGAAAATAGGCACATATAGAAGAATATCTCTTCGTGTCTTTCATATAGATTTTTATAAGATAGATATGCTGGTTACTTAAAAATGTCATTTGAAAATGCATCTCCAAACATAATTGTAATTACATGGAAACAAAAAGACACACCTATCAATTACCCTTATAATTATCTTGAACACCAACAATACACAAATGACAAGAATAGATATATAATTATTTAAATAAACACTTATTAACTCTTCTAATATCATATATATTTTAATTTTCAATAAATATAAAATATCTTATTAATTATCTTTTAATGTGTATTTGTATATTACAAATTTTAAGTTTTGATTTGTTGTGTTTGCAATGTTTTAGCAACAGTGAACTTAATATTATAGTTGCTTAGATAAAAATTGCTATAAAAATTTTTATCTTCAAATTCTTAGAAATTGAGAAAAAGTAATTTTGCAAATTCTAATAGTTCTCTTGGCACAAACTATAATAATCTTTAAAATTGTATAATGATATGGAAATAATTTTTTTTATTTTTGTATTATGGTTTTGTGGCGGGAAAAATATTTTTTTGGATTACCAAGGTAGCAATTTATTACAAGTTAATGCATGTTTAAGTTGGATTGTTTTTGGTATCTTCTTGACTATGTAATGGAGTGATTTTATTTTTAATTGATTTTAGGTATTGTAAATTGAGTCAAAAGAATGTAAAGGATGTATCATCAGTTTTTTAAAAGAATAAATTTTTCAAAATGTTTGGAGTAAGTTTATTATACTTAAAAAGTAATTATCATAAAAAGTTATTGTATTAAAAGAAGTTTCAATTCTACTTTTCATAATTTACTTTTCTTTTTTTTTAAATAATATTTTTTATATAGATAATTTGATATTGTGTAAAATATAAATATCATATAGTATTTACAAACTAAATATGAATATTATAAAATATTCTAAAAATTAATAAATTTGTACATAAAAAAATTAAAATATAATGTATTAAAATTAAATTATAATGTATAGAAAAGAAAATAATAGATTTTGATTCGCTGCAACAAAATAATTAATCGCTAGTTAAGTTCAAGAGGTTGCCCATAATTCCAATAACTAGCACTTGCACCTATAGGAGGTTCAAGGGAGACGCCGATAGGAAATTAAAGGTAAAACATAAATGAATTGTAACAATATATAATTGGTTATATAAAATTATATTTGTATATTTTGCATGGTATAAAATAAGTAGGTACATAATTTTGTTGGATTTGTTTTTCTTTTTTTATTAGTGAGATCCCTTTGAACAATTTATATGCAGTTTGCATTAGTCAAATTTACATAAGAGCATATCTTTGTATTATTTCAATCTCCTCTTTTCAAACAATGGAATATCTATATAGTGAAGAACAATGTTGATTAGATTGCTTTGAACAATTAGTAGCCAAAGCTAATTAAAAGTGATCACAAGTGCAGGGCTAGGTCACGGAACTTAAATTTAAGGAAAAAAAAGGAACAAGGGGGCAGGTATCCGTACATAGGCACAGATACACATGTATTTCATACTCTTAACTTCTTTTTTTATTCAATATAAGTACATATTACAACATCGTATACTCTCTACTTCCACATAACACTCTATTACTCTATACTTCTACTTCCTCTATTCTCCCATGCAATCGCTAAATTAAAAAACGGTTAAGCCATCGCCAGGTCTTGCAAACAACTAAACAGAATAAAATTTTTTGTTATCTACATAAATAAAACTATACAATATTATCTAAAGCAAATGACAGAAATATACATATATGATCTGGAAATTGTGTTAAAGAAAAGAGACAGTTACATGATTCCCAAATTGTTGAAATTATTAAGCAACTAATCAATCTTACACAAAAGAAAACAAAGGTATTGAGGGATGACTTCATTTTAGATGAAACTCTTCTGCATAAAAACGCATGCAGATGAGCATTTGCATTTCTACCTACCCAGCCACTATTTGCAATAAATAAAATGCATAAACCAGAAGCTAATTGCGTGAGCTACTGTGCAAACCTAATATCAATTCACCCAGTGCATTTTCTTGAAAGAAGCATCTTACCTGACCATGCACGCCCAAATCAGAGAATCAAATTAATGCAATTCCTTGTGCATAAATAAGGATTCAATCTGAATTTGCATTCTAGGAAGACTTGTTAAAATTGTCCTCCATTCCTAGTTTCATTCAAGCATTCTTTCAATTGTCTCCACTTGATTGGTAAGTCATCATGACTTGTTCCATTCAAATTCAATTCATAAGTATGAAAGTAGATATCTCTATCTCTTTCATCTAGAACTCAAACAGCGTACACAAACACAAACTCAGTAACCAGCTAGATAGCCTTACATGGAATTTTATAATAATCTAAATAAACTAAATGTTGAATATAGACCTTGAAAGAGATGTGTCCAAGATGAATACTAATTGGATCAATGATCTTGATTAATTATAAAGATGAAATTAGGGATTGGAAACTTCCATAGTCCACAAATGTTGCAAAGAAAAGCTTCTGGGAAAAACTGTAGATAATGTACAAGAGACTTCCACGGTCCATCAGATTGAAAGGAAGCTCTTCATTTCAACTGTAGACAACTTTGAATATAAGAGTTATGAATTCCCTTCATCAGGATGAGTTGCCTACACAGAGTGACCTGAAACATAGATCTTAAACTCTGTCTACAACTTCTTTTCTATTACTTTTTCTTTACAATAATATTATTGCTTGAGGAGTACTTGGCATGTTCAGTGCATCCATTGTGTATCTATTCTTGCATATCAGCTCAATAACTGTCACCTATTGATTTGTCTTTGGAATATTTTGCCTTCCTTGCACTTAAGCTATTGCTTGCCCGATGTTGAAGATTGAATTGGCTTCTTGAAGCCTATCTCTTTGGTTGTGGATTCGGGTGGCTTCTTGATGCTTGTCTCTCTGGTTACAGATTCAAGTGATCCAAGATAGAACAGTGTAACTCGAGTAGAGGAAAGAAAATTAAGATCCAGAAGGCCTCGCACTCCACACACCTATCTATGCTTAGGTTATTGCTAGCATTAAGCATGCGATACATTCAGGTAGTTAAGTGTTATAGGAAAAAGGACCTCAATTCTTACTCTTAACTCTAAATAAATGCTGAAACAGAAAATGAGCAGACTCCAATCTAAAGAAATAGAGCATGGCATTGACAAAAGTGTCCTAATCTAACTTTACATTAATGACAAAGAAAATAATAAGCAGAGACTGCCTTCCCAAGAAGCAGAGCACTGGGGTGAAGAAAGTATCCTTACTCGTATTCTAATTTTACGTTAACGCCAAAGCAGACAATAAGCAGAGACTCTGGGCCGAAGAAGTAGAGACTCTGGGCCAAAGAAGCAGCACCCACTACCCTACCTCGACTTTAGATTAATACCAAATTGAAAAGTAGAGCCAACGGTATGTAGAAACATAGCATTATCATTAATAACCCGCTATACAAATGGAATGAAAAAAGTGCAGTACCGTCTGCAGATCGCTCGCTCAACTTCAAAGCTTACAGAATTGTCTACAGCACAGTCTATTTATAAGCGGAGGCGGTGATGGAGGGCGGCTGATCTTCCTGTAAAAGATATCTCCTAGATTTAGTCTTAATGAGATTAGACTGAGAAATTAAATTGCACGGTGGAGTGTTTGGAGGGTGGAGTGTTTGGAGCCGGTTTGCATTGAATGAGGGATGATGATAAGCAAAACCAACGTCAAGGCATGTCCTTCTGCAATGATGACTGTATATATTTCTTAACACGTCCACTGCCTTGGCTCCACATCCTCCATGATCATCTCCAAAAGCAACCTCAAGGCTTCCTTAGGCTGCTCGTTCTGTGAATAGCCTACAATCATACCCTAGACAGAGGCGATCAAGTGGTCGACCGTTCTATGTTGGCTTTGAGAACAGACAGAGGAGATCAAATGGTTTTCTGGGCCGTAAAATGGTTTAAAGCGCATGTGAGACAGGTTTGCCGATGGCCTGTGGACTGCAAGTCCACAATAAAAGCCTATTGGCTAATTATCTATAGAAAACATAAAAAACAAATTAAAGTTCATTATTTAAATGGCCATCTAGAAATGTGTGGGCCCCAAAGAACACGTCCCATTGCATGTTAGGCCCCCGACTACGTATCGGCCCCTCTCCCCTAGTTCAAACTTCGTGAATGAAAAAAAAAGAGGAAACGTTAAAAACGGGAAGCATGCTACCTATTCTTACATTAATTTCTCATCATAACATTCTTCACATGGCAAAATCTCGGGGCAGGCGATGCTTTTTTAACACTATGAAGGAAACATCTTGGCAAACATTAACATGTGCAGCGCTTAGCGCAGCAGTAATGATTTGTTAGGTACGCGACATATTCTTAATTATTATTTTCATTCTACCATTTTTCTGTTTTTATTTTTACATATTAATAAAGTTATCATCTCTACTTTCTATTAAAATTATTGTAAATTTATAAAAAAAAATTATATTAATAGCTGTGAAGAATGTCTATTATTTTAAATGTTTTTAAATTTAATTTGTTTGTATATTATAACATATTAAATATTATAATTTGCATTTTTATAAATTATATATTTCAAATTATAAAATTTTTAGTTCAAATCAATTATAATTTTTTTAATAAATCATTAAGATCATTTTTTCATAATCGTTGAGCTTAAGCATATTATAAAGTCATATAAATTAAGTTGAATAGGACCCCCTAAAATCTTCCGTGAACTTGGTGATGACTGCCTGCTTGAGGTCATCCCCGCTAGCTTATTCCCCTCTGGTTTTGGTAGACATACTAGCAAAAATAACATGGATGTGAACACCTTATCTCCTGATGAATCTGACAATGAAGAAGAATTTAAGGAAGCCAGCACTCTGTACAAACGAAGGGGAAGAAAGCTTGGCTCCAAGAATAAAAATCCCTCCAAGAAAATGCTTAGAGACTGTCGTGACAGTGCTTCTGCACATGTCCTGAATCCTGCTGAAAACAGTGCCCCCCAACCAAATGTTTCCCCATGAATTGCATCTCTTGGAACATTAGGGGCTTAGAGTCCCCTGACAGAAGATGGACCATTAAAAATTTTCTTGATACCCGCAAATCTATGGATGTGCTCATGCTTCAAGAGATTAAAGCCACTGGTTACTCTCTGGATTCCAACCTCAATTTCCTTTGGAAGGATTCCTCCAAGTTCTTTACCAACCACGAGCGGGGTAGGGGTGGGGTGGCTCTCCTGATCAGTCCCAAATGGGAGAAATATATTATTGATAATGGGATTTCCCCCTGTAACAGAGCGGTTTGGGTCACTATTAACCACAAGAATAATGTTTTTGGCATATGCTCCGTCTATGCCTCAAATGACTTCAGGGAGCGTGCAATTCTCTGGGACTGGATTGATGCTCTTCCGAATATACCCTGGTTTATCGGGGGAGATTTCAACATGATTGAGACTCAAGAGGACAAACTGGGTGGTCTCCCGTTTGTTTGGAAAGGCTCGGAGAAAACTCACTGGAACAGAATGATAGATTCCAAACTCCTATTTGACCCCTTGGCGGGTTCAAAGGATTCTAACCCCGGAATTTGGCATACCTGGTGTAACTTTCAGCAGGGTCACTCTAGAATTTATTCTAGACTCGACAGATTTTACGCTAATAAAAATTTCTTTTCCTTTTTACCTGATAATTGTGGGCACCTTGTTCTCGTCTCCCCCACCTCCCTCTCCGACCACCATCCCATTTCCACCCACATTACCTTCAACAACCCCCCTCTCCGGTGCATAGCCTCTGATCCTAAATTCTCTCTCAACACTAACCTCCTGAAAGACGAAGACATTCTTGCTGCCATTCATATCATTAAAATTATTAACAGTAATACTCCTGCCCCCTCTTCCCATCTTGATAGATGGAATAAGAACATCCTTGCTTGGAAAAATCTGCTTAAGACCATCGGGCAAAAAAGAGCGAAAGACTATAGATATGCTGAAAAATGCCTTTCCAATGATCTGCACCTTGCCGAATCCAACATTCAAACTAATCCCTCTGACTGTGATCTCACCGCTAATCTTATCAGAGCTAAGGATGCCCTTAGACGGCACCAACAGATTAAAATTAATGGTGCCAGGATTAGATCCCGTGCTCACTGGTTACAATGTGGTGACAGGGGCTCCAAATTTTTTTTTAATCTCCTTAAGCATAAGCATATGAATGAGAACATTGAGAGAATTATGGTTGACAACCAGGAGATAACTGACATAGATAATATTAAGGAGTCCTTTGTTAATTTTTATCAGAATCTCTTTGCCTCTGAAGACTCGGAAGAAGCCTCGTCCCTCAGACAACATGTTTGCTCCCTTATCCCTAACAAGATCTCTGCTGACGAAGCCAATCAACTGTCCAAAAACCTCTCTATAGAGGAAATTGAGAAAGCTATTAATTCTCTCAGCAATGACAAGGCCCCCGGGCCGGATGGTCTCCCGGTGGAGTTTTATAAGGCCAACATTGGGTGGATCTGCCATGATCTTATTGATTTATATTCGGAGGCCCTTGAGAGGAGATCTTTAGGATGCTCCATAAATAAAGGTATCATCAAATTGATCCCCAAAGATGGGGATAAGGCCCTCATCAAAAATTGGCGACCTATCACCCTCCTTAACGTTTCCTACAAAATTCTTGCCAAGATTCTGGCTCTCAGACTTGAGAGCATCCTCCCCAAGTTTATTTGCCCTACTCAAACTGGATTTATCAAAGGAAGATATATCCTCGAAAACCTAATAACTAGTTGGGAAGCCATGAACTGGTCCAAACATTCGCAACAAAACTCTGCCATGTTCCTTCTTGACTTTGAAAAAGCCTACGACAGGGTGGAATGGAACTTCATCACCATGATACTTGAGGCCTTCGGCTTTCCTCAAATGTTTTGTAATTCTGTTAAGACTCTGCTCCAAGACGCTTCAGCCCAGATTGATATTAACGGCTCGCTCTCTGCCTCCTTCCCCCTGGGGAGATCGATCAGACAAGGCTGCCCCCTTGCTCCGGCTCTTTTCGTGATTGCTTCTGAAGCCCTCTTTTACATCCTAAGAGACAACTCCCTCTCCCCTGCTGTCAAAGGTATTACTCTTCCCAATAATGAGGATCTTTTGAATTGTCAGTTTGCCGATGATACTGCTATATTTTTTGATGCTAACCCTGAGAATTTTGAGGCCCTGACCTCCAAGCTTAACCTGTTCTCTAAGATCTCCGGAGCAAGGCTCTCGCACTCCAAATCTATCTGTCTTGGGTGGGATGTGGTCCCCCCCGATTGGTTCAAAAATTATGACTTTCAGTGGGGTGGTCCGCACAAGATTGTGCGCTACCTTGGCATCCCCTTCTCCATTGACCCCTCCCTTAGGGACATGTGGATGTGGATTAAAGATAAGATCTTCAAAAAGCTGAATAAATGGCATAATAGAACCCTTTCCTTGGCCGGCAGAATCCAGGTCTGTCAGAAAATTCTTTCATCCTATAACATTTACTACTCTTCAGCCTGGATGTTCAGTAACTATCAAATCCTTGAGATTCAGAAGGCGGTTAGAGGTTTTCTTTGGTCGGATGGCAGAGGAAAAAGGAAGATGCATGCTGTTAAGTGGGACTGGTGTCATGTAAATAAACTGCACGGGGGGCTTGGTTTGAAAGACCTCAAGCTCCAAGGGGTTGCCCTTGCCGCCAAGTGGATCTTTCACTCCCTTGATGGCAATGATCCTTGGAAGGTTCTGATTAGGAGCAACATTGAAAGAGGCTTCCCTAAGTCTGCGAAATCTTGGAAGAATCTTCCGATTATAGACCTTATTATGGGTAACTTTCCTGTTCTTGTTCAAGGCTCGGCTGTTTTTAGATCCATATGGAAAGCTTGGGACCAAGTCAAAATACATGTTTCTAATAGGGCCTTCCATGATGACTGCCATCTTCACGGTGAAAGATCCATTTGGTGGAATTTATATTCCTCTGGCAAGCCCCTTGCTCTCTCCCAAGGCTGCTCTGCTAGGCACTGGTCGAGCAAAGGCATTTCCCAGTTAGTTGATCTCTTTGAGAATGATGTTTTAATCAGCTGGGAGGTTCTTAGAAATAAGTTTGACCTCCCCACGTCCCAAAAGAAGACCTATAATCTGATTTTCAAAGCTACCAAAGACCTCCCTTCCTCCTGTCAGGTGGACTCCCATAGATTTCTGGGGTGTAAATGGCCCGATGGCACCTTGTTTTCCAAGATTAAGGCCAAGCACATTTACAATGTTCTTGGGCATTCAGAAGCTATCATAGACCACGTTAATACTGTTTGGTATTCAACTCTGGACTCCCGGGTTTGGAAGAATCACTTTGACCGCCTGTGGAAAGGCCCCACCGAGCCTAAGATTAAATGCTTTATCTGGCTCCTTCTTCTGGACAGACTCCCTGTCAGGAGAGGGAATACTGAGTATGATTATTGCAATTTCTGTAGACTGCCTGAGACAGCGAGACATATTCTTTTTGACTGTATTTTTGCAAAGGAGATATGGCTCATGTTTGGCATTACTTATCCCATGCTTTTCACTGTGATGGACATTGTTACTGGGCACATAGATGGCTTAAAAAATGACTCTAATCTTTTCTGGAAGATCCTCTCCTCTAATATTCTCTGGCATATCTGGAAATGCAGAAATGAAGAAAGATATCAGAACAATATCCGTGATCTTACTGAGTCTTCTAGGAAACTCATCTATTTCAAAAAATTTTGCAGGTTCGAACCACCATGATCATTGAAAGAAAGAAACTCATGCGTTTCCTCAAGGATGGGTATGCCACCTTCTTTATTTACGAGATGAAGGGGGGGTATGCCTGGAGAGACACCCTCAAAAACTGGCAGCTTTTTGATAATACCTGCAAGCTCTTAACCCAAGAGGTGAAGAATAACAAAGGTTTTGGAAAGGATACTACGCTCATGCTCGCTTAGATCCAAGAGATGAAGCATATTGTCTGGATGGAAGGAGATAAAGGCTGGACTGCTTGGATAGATAAAGTGGAAGACGTCCTCTACTAGCCCTGCTTTTGGTTGATGGTTTGATGTGCCTCTTTTTGGCGTTTGTAACGAATTTGTAATTTTGTTGCGACTGTTTTTTGCCCCTTTTTGTGGCTGAACTGGTCGTGATCTGACTCTCTATGTAAATGTTGTGATTTCCTTATATTTAATACAAAAAAAAAGTTGAATAGGATCTCACTATTTTACAACTAAATCTTATCCATTTCAAATAAGCTCTTAATTAACCATCAACACTAACATAGATATCTTAAATACATCCATTTAAAAGATGCTAAACTATATATATTGTGTGTATATGTATATATGTGTAATTTTATTGTTAAATATTAATTTTAATATCTTTACATTTAACAAGAAAATATAGATTTTAAATATTTTCACATTAGATATTTATCCTTATTATAATTATACTTCTTAATGTAATAATTAAATTCAAATGTTTTAAGAAAACAAGATACCACTTATTTTTATAAAAAATATCTAAATAATTAATAAAATTTCTTAACTTTATTTTTTCTTCAAATTTAAAATATTTTTATATTATTTACAAGTATCACCTTATTCTATAATAATATATCATATTTTATCATACAATTTTTGTAACATTCTTTACTTTATATAATAAAAAATATTTTCTTTAAAATTATATAAATTATTTATGTATATTTACTATTTTATATCCATTTAATTGAAATATTATAATTTTATTTTAAATTTAATAATTTAATATAATAAAATATTTTTAAATTAATAATCAATAATATCTTTTCTCAATAAAATTACTCTTAATTTTAAGAGAATTTATTCTCTCTAGATAAATTTGATATTATTATGTATAAAAATTTAGGCATTTTAAGTTAAAAGGTAAAATTAAATTAAAAAATTTAAGATTAAAAAATAATGTGAATGGTAAAAAAAATTAAAAGTTTATGCTTCTCTTCTGTATTTAATATATATAAAGAAAGGATAATGTAAAAGTACATATTAGTTGGTTAAAACATTTTAAATAAAAATAAAGAAAAAAAAATGTGATATTTTAATATTATTTATTTGATTTAATGTATAATTTTAAAGTTGATGTATCAATTATTCTATTAATAAAATTATTGAAACAATTAAGCATTTTTCTTCTATATTTATTAATTCTAATATTAATAATAAAATGTGTGTATTCATTATATTATATTATTTTTCTATATGATTGATTTTGCTTAACATTTACAATTAATAATCATCCTTTACAACTAATAAATATTTCTTAGTTTCATGTAAGAGGCATCCCTATACAAGAGAACAATTTATAAAATGACCCAAGATAAGAGAGAAAATCCAAGCTATTTTTTAATCTACCCCATTATCACACATCCAAATGAACTAAAACATCTTCAATCTCAATAGCTTACAATGAGAACCAATAAATTCCATATCCTAAGAACAAATATGTTATCCTTTATCAAAAGAGAGAGAGGGAGAGGGGGAAAGGGAGAGGGAGAGAGTTTTTCACTTCTAATATTTTTTTTATATTTACCTTCCTTTAATCAAAAAGATTAATTCTTTGTAAATACACTTCTCAATGTGAAAATTTCTTATTTCCCTATCCTAACAAAAAGAAAAGCCCCATCTTAAAATCTAATTTAAAAATGATTTTCTTTTATAAATCTAAGATATAATAGTTACAAATAGAAAAAAATAGATATCATTATAGGTTGTAATTTGTTAAAAATAAAGCAAAGAGGGTGATTGAAAATGAGACATACCTCTTATATATTAAGGATGAGAACATGTGAGGAATGAAGTAGAGAGAAATGCATAAAAGAGGTATCCTTGCTAGCTATTAAATTTATTTGTAATATATAGATAATTGAAAGATTATAAAGGTTTGAAATAAATGGAAGAGAGATTTTTGTTTCAAAATTATATGTAAATTTAATTCTTCATCCATTTAGAAAATTTAAGTGTTCCCTAAATGATTTCTTCTTGATGTTGCTTATTCCTCTTTATTACACTTCATGAAACAATGATATGTATTAAGTGTCTTTAGATGCTAAGACATAGCAACATGACATACAAATGTGTGGAGATTAATCTTCTTTAGATATAGCATATATATTATTTGTCTACATGTGCATCTACATAAAAAAAATGGTGGTGTTGAAAATCATATTTAGGAACATATTATAGACAAATGAAAGACCATTAATTTCCATGGCATAAGTCAAGACCCATGAATAATGTAAGAAGATTTAAAACTCACCATATAGAGATACAAATGCCGATACAAGTAATCTAAACAAGACTAAGACTAATATGATAATGACTCAAACATAGATGTATAGTACAAAAACTATTGATGATGAATTGATGATCCTAACGATCCTATGAAGGTATACTTAAATAAAATTCCTATACACATAACTTTAGACCTTTGTCATGCACACTAATGGGATAACACTCATATTTCAAGAATGTTGACCTAGGAATTAAGAGATTTAAACAATAATACTAGAGTTATAGGACATAGATCTAGTCCATTATAGGGCATATGACCACATATGTGGCCAAGTCTATGGAAAAGTATTAATGAATTAGATTGGTCATGTTCTAAGGTGATAAATAGTGTAGATTTGAGTGATTCTTTCCAGGTTAGGGTTGATTAATGTGCTAAATGAGGAAAATTAAGTGTTAGGACCATGCATTTGCAACATCCATGTAAGTGGCACAAAATTGAAAGAATTAAAGGTGTTGGATGTGAGATTGTGTCCCTTGCATCTACATAGATTTTTAATAAATAACAATTGTTGATATAGACTATTAAAACTAATATATACATTTAGAAAATGCCATTTACTCATAATTAAATTAAAATAATAACATTTTTTAATTGAAATAAAACACCAAAAAATGTTACATTTAACTTTTCTTAAAAAAATAAAATAATTTAGAAACATCAAAATATTTATTTCAAGTATTTTAAGATTCTTTACTTTTTTTATTAATTAAATCTTAAACTTTTAGTCTCTTGTTTACACCATTTTATCTTGATGAATTGATCACATCTTTTTGGTAATTTTTGAGCTCTTTAGCCGAAGACAATGATCTAAAATGCATTCTATTATTATGTTATCTCTTAATACCCCATCAAGACATCTTTGATATATTATTTAAAACCTTTCCTCCTCCATATAGGTTTATGGTTGTGATGTTTCCCTTGGACATAGAAAAGTTCCATGGTTATTTAAATTAGTGACTAAAATTGTTTTTAAAAAATAACTAAATAATTTATTTCAATTTTTTTTTTTTAATTTAGAAAAATAAAATGTATAGATATTAAATAAACTAGTATAAATATCTTAATACATCTATCTATTTTATTTACTTAAGATCTATTTTAATTTTTTTTTTTTAAATAATTGTTTTTTAGTAGGGGAAAAATAGATTTTGATAGGACCTGAAACACAATACGAATAGGTTTTGAAGGGACTTGTAACCCTAATGAATACCCTCACACTTTTAGTCTCTTGTTTACACCATTTTATGTTGATGAATTTATCACATCTTTTTGGTAACTTTTGAGCTCTTTAACCAAAGACAATGATCTAAAATGCATTACATTATTATGTTATCTCTTAATACCCCAATCAAGAAAACCTTTTCTCCTCCATATAGGTTTATGGTTGTGATGTTTCCCTTGGACATAGAAAAGTTCCATGGTTATTTAAATTAGTGAGTAAAATTATTTTTTAAAAATAACTAAATAATTTATTTCAATTTTTTTAAAAAAATTTAGAAAAATAAAATGTATAGATATCAAATAAACTAGTATAAATATTTTAATACATTATCTATTTTATTGACTTAAGATCTATTTTATTTTATTTTAATAAATAATTGTTTTTTATTAGGGGAAAAATAGATATTGATAGGACTTGAAACACAATACAAATAGGTTTTGAAGGGACTCGAAACCCTATCTAGAGAAAGAAAGCTGCAACAAATTTAATCAACAAATAATCCATAGTCTAACACCAACAACCATCTAAAATAAATAATACAACTCGGGATGCACCAAACAAGCAAGTTTTGAAGGGACCTTAGCCCTTACAACCACATTTAAATAGAGACCTTGAACCCTAAATGACCATAATAAACACCTGAATCAACTAGGTGGAACTAACTAGATGCTCAGAATACCCAATATTGAGTCAAGGAAGACAATCAACTTGTTGGTGTAGAAAGCCCATACACCCCTATCATCCAAAGCTTTTAGCACAATTGGGTAAAAGTACAAAGTTGTGTCACACTTTATAAAGGAAATGACCAACATTGATCGAACTTTTAAATTTGAATCACTAAAAAGTGGCATATATGTTATGAATTTTCAAATGATGTAAACTAATAAAATGTGTATTTTTTAGTATATTTTATGTTTGTATTTTTTTAAAAAAATAAAAAATAATGTTTTAAACTAGTTTGTAATAAATTAACACTATAATTTAGTTGTTGATAAAATGTTGAAAAATGAAGTTACATGTCAAACTTGTTATAGTAATTTTTTTTTTTTGGTGTGTATTTATAACTTGGAATTTTAGTCATGGATATTTCTTTTTTCAATTTTGCTAAATCTATATTAATAAATAAATATTAAAATGTGTGCATCAAAAAATTTAAATTTTGTGCATCAACTTTCATGTTAAATATTTATCTAAAATAGAAAAAAAATATACCATCTTGATATAGATTATTTTATCTAGTGCATCATATTTTTTTCTATTTTTTTAATAAGTTCTAGTATTTTTCCTTGGCATGGTAATCAATCGAATATTTTGTGTTGATAACCTATTTTTAGTAAAAATAAAAAATAAAATATAAATAATAATTAAACTATTAAAATAAATATATTTTTGAAAAATATACGTAAGGACTTATAGAAAGGGTATTTTATATTTTCAAAAAAATGTTATTTACATGAGTAGGAGTTATTGGAAAATCGAGTTTTTCAAATAATTATAAATTTTTGGTAAATTGACTTCAAAGTGTTGCTCCATATATTTTTAGCCAACAACTTTAGTTGAAAAAGTTGTGGAAGTATCTAACTAGCTAGAATGAATCTTCCTATATCATATGTTTGACCAAAATTGATTTTTAGTTAAAAATACTTAAATTCATTTGTGTTGATAAATTGGTCGAAAGTGTGACACAACTTTGTGCTTTTATTGAACCACACCTCTCACATCAATGAAGTACTTAAAGAACTCAGTTAAACACTGACAAACATTGACATCCTTGTAACTCCATTCCACCCAGAACTAGCTAACTCAAACAATTCCTCCATTGGGGAGAGCTACCCTTTAAAGGAGAGGATAACATGATGACCCTTGTTACCAAAGCCACCACTCTTCTACTCCCATAAGTGCCACCTCAATAGAAACCAATAAGAGAGAAGAGAACTTTCCACCAAACTTACAACATCCAACTCCACCTCAATAGGAGAGGGCTCCCCCTCAATAGGAGCAGTCTCCACCTCTAGAGAAGACTCCAACTATAACATCCAACAAAAAACAACTCTAGTAGAAAGGGTAGACATAATATCCTTAGGCAACGTGAGATCTTGGCACTGAAGCAAGATTTATAAAGCACCCAAGTCATCAACCATAAAAACATAAACACCTGAGCCTTCAAAAAAAGCATTGGGAACAAATTAGCTAGCAAAAATGAGACAACCCCAACTTGTAGCTCTAGCCCTAGCCTAAGATTCAACATAGAGAACAAGGTACCACCCGAAAAACATGGATCCTTCAACTAGGAAATCAAGAGACAAGAGGGCTTCACAAAAATAAAGAGTAACCCCTTCGAAAAAATAAACTTCACATCGAAAGGAGTACAAAGAGGTTCCAATAAGGAATACCATCACAAAAATCCAGGCACGACTTCAAGAAGATCCACTTGTACAAAGCTCATAGCCGAAAACATAAGACAACCCCCTTTGAAAAAGTAGACGAAACCACCACAAAGGAAACCCAACAACTCTGTTAATGAGCCCAAGAAATAGAAATTGGGCAATAGTTCACTTCAAAAGGAGACCTCCAAGCATTAAGAAAATTAAAGATGGAATTCAAGAGCTCTCAAAGCTACTTGACATTCTCTAGACCTTTAATTGTCACTATGAGCAAGTTTCACTATTGAGAAGTTTATGCCTAAGTGACAACAAGCCTTTTAAGATTGTCTTGTTATTGTGCCAAATAGGCTATCTTTAGCCTAGAAAGCTTTTTGTGACCAATCATTAATAGTTGAAGACCTTAAGGAAGTCGTTCATTCCATGGCTAATGACAAGGCCTTGGGGATTGATGGTTTCCCTTGTGAATTTTACAAGGCATCTTGGGACTATGTTGGGCACGACCTGCATAAAGTCTATTTCAAGGCTTTTCATTCCAAATCCCTAGGTAATTTAATAAACAAAGGAAATATTAAATTCATATTTAAAACTAGAGATCCTGAGGATGTCTGCAATTGGTGGCCTATCACGCTCCTCAATGTTTCTTACAAAATCATCTCCAAATCTCTAGCTCTGAAGATCTGCCATCTTTTTCCTCAAATTGTGTGCTCAGAGTAGATTGGGTTTATTAAGTCTAGATTTATCTTGGACAACATCATTGATGTGTGGAAAGGCATGGAGTGGGCCAGGCGGTTAGACTAGAAAGCTATTTTTCTCAAAATAGACTTTGCTAAAGCGTATGACTACATTGAATGGCCTTTTATTTTGGCCATCTTGCATGCTTTGGGGTTTGGGCCTAATTTCATTTAGGTTGTTCAAATGCTCTTTTTAGACGCCTCTACTTGTATCACCATTAATGGTCGCCAATCTTTTGTCTTTGGGATTTTCCACTCCATTCGACAAGGATGTTCGCATGCTCCTCTTTATGTGCTTGTTGTGAAAGGATTTGGCTATCTCTTGGCCAAGGTGATTTCTCAACAATGTGTCAAAGTCATTTCTCTACCTAACACTCTCAACGAGTTAATGGCTATTTTGTTGTTGATTCTTTCCTCACTCTTCTAGAGGAAGAGAATAATATCAAGGTGGCTTTTGGATGTCCTAACATTTTTTGCCTTGTGTCTGGTTTTTCCATTTAGTGGCACAAAAATTTGTGCTACAGATAGTTTATACTGTCCACTCCTTCACTGGTTCAGCAGTCCGATTAGAAATGGATTGGGCCAGGGGAAATCTTTCGGTTCCTGAGCATTCCCTTTGCCTTCCAGACCTCTTTGGCTTAATTGTGGCAAGTTGTTCTCTCCAGGATTGAGTGGAAGTTGGCCTATTGGATTACCAAGCCTCTTTCTCTGGCAGGAAAATTTCAGATGTGCTCCAAGATTTTAGTGACCACATATGTCTACAACTCCTCTTGTTGGGCCCCTTCGAAAGCTACCTATGGAAAACTAGAAAAATTGTTTTGGGACTTTCTTTGGGCCTCTGTGGAGCCCCACAGAGGGTTTCACCATGTTTCCTAGGAGTTTTTCTACCTTCCGAGAGACTTTGGAGGACTCGGGTTGCTTTCCACTCAATAACAAGGGACTACCTTGTGCATGAAATGGATAATTTGTGCTCTTATTAGAGATGAAGCCTGGAAGATTCTCCTCAAGCATTGCATTCAGTCTAGTTTTCTTGTTCATAGACCCACTTGGAAGGGGATTGGCTTTCAAACCCTTCTGGTCATGAAGGAACCAGTTCAAATTGTGGGAACTTTTGCGGCCAAGAGCATTTGGAGAGCTTGGGAGGCAGTTAAGCCCTGGCTCTATTGGGTCGGCTCTGGTTTCCATGATGGGATTTTGTTAAATCAATATAATGTTTAGTGGTTGCCTATCTTTGCTAGCAATGGTCAGCCATTGACTAAGTCACCTTGGCTTAAGGTGCTAAGATTCTACAAGAAAGGTATTCAAACTTTGCAGCAAATGGTTCACAAATCCATAATGCACATCATGTCATGGAAAGATTTTTGTGCCCTTTACAAGCTTCAAAACTGGGACCGTATTACTTATGATGGTTTGGTGAATGCTATTCCTATAGAAATGCTTTATAAGGTGGGAATTTGTGGGTCTAAGCCCTGGTGGAAGGTCTGGAAGTGGTACCTAAACACCCCTTTCAGGAATTACAAGCCTAGTCTTGATTATAGATGGCTTTCACCACACTTTCCGATGATTGAAAGTTTGAACCAAAAGTGGCTTCTTCAATCCCTTGCTCATGTTTGACGAAAAAGATTTTCTACCACTTGGTTAGCAAGTGTTGAACCGAAAATTTCCCACTTCACTTGGTGTATTCTTTTCCAAGGCTTACCTGTGGGCTCTCGATTTGTTCACTTGGGGGTCTAGGATCCTTGTTGCCCTTTTTGTGGGCAAGCTGAGTCTTTTAAGTATCTCTTTTGGTTTGCACTAGAGCTCAACAGTTTTGGAATTGGATTCATGACTTTTTTCAACCTTTCAGACCAAAGTCTTTTTCTTGGCATATGATTTTGTTGGGAGACTCGCCCAGACTTCCTGCTAAATATACCCAATGTTGACACATTTTCAAGGTGGAAATCCTCTTCAATATTTGGAAAGACAGAAATGCATGCATATTTGCTAACACACAAATGGATAAAAACATTTTTTTGTATTCTAAAATTATTATTTGCTCTAATGTGCTCTTGCATATTCAAGTTTAGGCCAACAAGGTTGCACTTGAGGTGGCTCACCTTCAAGTGCTTTTGGATCATTGGAGAAATGCCTCGTGTACTGTTGTTGGGGTGCTTACTTCACCTACTTCCTTTCACAGTCGGCCGCCCTATCGAGGTTGGCAGGAGAGTAGCTCTGCTCACCCTCACTCTTAGCCTCCTTTGTGGTGTGGTTCTCGCCCTCCTCGACGGACTCGTTCTCCTCCTCCACGGGTTGGCCAATGGTGGCCCTTTGGGGGAGCTACGAGGAGCAATGGTGGTGGTTCTGAGTGGCCCTTTGATGACACTCCTACTACTAGTTCTAGTTGGCCAAATTCTAGCAAAAGCTTTATACATTTGGCACTTATAATCTTGCCCTGATGTTGATGATAGATGGGGTCCTCCTCCTGATGTCATTCTAGACTCTGTTGATATATGAGGGAAACACATGGATGACAGAGACCCTCCTGGCTGTACTGACACTGCTCTGACCGCTTGATGGCCATTTTATTTTATAATTGTAATGTTTATGGACTTTTGTGACTCTGGTTTTTTTGGTTTTTTCTGCCCATGTGACTCTTAGGGTGTGTCTTCTTACCACCTGTCCTTTTTTTGTGAATATGTAACTTAATCTTTATTTTTAATAATATAGATAGTTTCCTATTCATAAAAAATATTTACATTAATATAACATTAACTTTAATATTAAATGTTAAATTGAAATTTTAATATCCAAAACTTATCAAAATACCTTTTATTATATATATTTTAAAATCTAAATTTTATATAATTAAAATTTTTATTGGTTATGTTATTTAAAAATTTATAAGTATGAGTAGGGCTTAAATTTGACAGTTGACCCTGCCTGTCAAACAATATTTTTATGACAGTTGTTTATTTGAAGTTGCCTTTCAAATATTAAAGGTTATCTATTTTAAGAAAAATATATGTAGATTGAAAAAACATATATAGGAACAATTACATAGAAATTTTGACAGTTTAACTAAAATTTTACCTTTCAAGTGATGCAGTCTTCCTAAAAAATTATTTGTATTTTACAGCTAAAATGACTAAATACGGCCATACGACCATCAAATTTAAGTCCTAAGTATGAGTAATTGTACAAGGCAAGATACTTTCTAAAATCAATTCTACAATATTTTAATTTATTTTTGTTTTCCCAATTTTATCTTAAAATATATCAAAATTAACACTTATCAAAAAGGAAAATAATTGTTTCGTTTTTAATATAACACAAAATTTAAATTTATTTTTATTTTTCCAAGGTTACTCATCATCACACGGATAGGGAGAACGCGTAAATGTATGCCCTGCTCAAACATATGCTGGTGTAATAATGTTAATTTGTAATGTTGTAGATTGTTAGCATGGTAAAACGGGTGTTTGCTAAACCTTGGGCTTTTCATTCACTACCAATGCAGTGAAAGCTCAACAAATTAAGGCTAAGGTCGTGATGACTTTGGAAATAGAGGCCGTGCCCTCTATAATGAAGGTCGTTGAGAGAAGCTACTCTACTCCAGCAGGCTGGCGTTTAGCAACTGTTGAGGAAGCACAACACAACCTTGAAATGATAAAGAAACAGGGTCTTCTCAAAGGAGGGGAAAGAGCTCGTCTTCTTGACGGCTGGATAAGCTGCCCACATTATAACTTCCAGATTGGAGATGACGTCAAAAAAATTTTTGGGGCACATGCTTATTATACAAAAGCAGGGATCAGAAAACTATAGCTCGGGTATATTCTCTTAATCTAATTTCCACTCGTATTCAAAATTTCTGAGCATATTGCTCTCGTCGTGCACTCAACTTGTGTTATAAAATGTTTTTCAGGCAATTCAGATCTCAGGAGGAGCATATACGCAGATGTTAAAATCACCGACAGAGGAAGAGATGTTGCATTGCTTCTGTGTGTGTATGACTGGAATTACGAAGTTGTGTACTGGCTGCTCAACTCTTGGGAAAATAGAGATACTTTAAACCTACTACATGTGCGACAAGGCGAGATACCTTTGAAGATTAGAGCCAGATTTGTAGAGATAAACAAAATGATATGTCATTTGTGTAGAATACTTGGCGAAGAGGGACTCGCTGATCAGAAAGCGGCGAGGAGAATACCTTCTGAAGATTCATTTCGAGAAGTGATGATTAGCTTGGGAAAATTCTGTTGGGACATGTTAAGTCAGGAGAATCACAAGATCCTGACAAGAAAATCCTTTCTACAAGGGATAGATGGATTTATCTCGAACACTAAATTCAAATGTTCAGAAGCGAATTGGTTTCAGGATTTTGTCTCAAGGAGACACATCGGAGGCTATCTGGAATTTTCTGTGGCACTGCATCTCCTCCCGTACTCTGGTAACCATCGTACGTAGGAGTCTTTGCTTACTGATGGAAGAATTGAAGAGTGAAGAGCATCAGGCGGGAGGACGAGGAGATTTTCTTACGTCCACCGCCATAATCTACTATCTCCTCAATTACGAAGGCAGGGTGTTGACGAGGATTCTACAACAGACATGCAAGGATGCAGCAGGTGATGATTGGCAACGTTTCAAAGATACACTGAAAAATACATCCTCCGCCTACTACGACGAAACTGGAAATTACCACGTTCTCAACAAGATTTTGATCTATGCAATGGAGAGGGATAACAGTTTTTTAGTGAGCAAGGTATTAGAGTGGGGCGCCCAGCCACAAGCGAGCCTTGGTCCAGACTTCCTTAGGGCTTTACGGTCTGTAATATGGAACAATAGAAAAGAAATTTTGAGAATTATTTTCGACAAATGTCATTCAAAAGAACAGCTTGCCAATGCCACAGATGCCGAAGGAATGACTGCTCTTCATTCGGCGTGTATTAATGCTGATGTAAGCATTGTTGAAATGATTCTTCAATACGGAGGAAAACCGGATGTTCCGAACAAGAGAGGCCGCCTCCCCCTTCACTATGCAGTGCAGCATGACAAAGAAGATATTGTGGATGTGCTGATTGGGAGAGGCGACAGCTATACATTGAAAGACAATGATGATGAGATGGTTACTTGGAAAGACAATGATGAGATGAGCCCTCTGGACCTGGTCGTTAACACAAATAACATAAAACTATTAATGAAGCTATTGTCGGTATCTAAACAATCAGTTGAGTCTTATTTTGATAAGGTGGACTCTGCAAAACTTCTGCGTGAGTTTGCCTCTCAAGGCAATTCACAAATTGTGGAAAAGCTATTGGAGGTGGGAGCAGATCCACGTGCTTGCGATAAGATGGGCCGAACAGCTTTGCACTACGCCTATATGCTTGAAGATGAAAGTAAAGCACGTAAGTTATCTAGATTAATGCTCGCTAAATGTACCGAGGAAGAAGTGAAAATCTTGGTAGAGCGAACGGATGATAGAGGTGAAACGGCTTTCCATGTTGCAGCTATGAAAGGACACGCACGCCTCTGTTCCGAATTTTGGGAAATAAATAGACATCCTAAAAGTTAAAGATGCAAATGGGCAAGGCCTTTTGTATAAAGTGGTTGAAAGAAGCGACCATGATAATCCTAGAATCATTGAGTCTCTAATTTTTCGGGAAAGAGTAGAATCCATAATCGACCATAGCGATCTGACATTGCTACATGTGGCCGCTTCAGCGGGCAGAAAGTTTATAGCGGATTTCCTGATCCAAAGGTCAGGGAAAGCTAAAGTAAGATATCTGAGGACAGCAGACATTCTTGGACAGACGGCGCTTCATAAAGCAGCTAAAGGGGGACACGCGGATACGGTCACAGTTCTGTTGTATTGGGGAGCTCACCCACTTCTGGAAAGAGATAGTGACGGGCGAACGGCACTTCATTGTGCCGTTCAGAACCAAGACCAAGACCGAGCAAAAGCAGTTGCTGAATTACTATTAAAGAAGTGCAGATCCGATGAAAATAAATTACTTTTGCTGTGGGCGTCCGCTGCACGGTTAGGCACTGCAGACCAACAGCTAAGCGATTCTCCACTCAAGGACTTTCTTCTACAACAAAAGAAAGATATCACGGAGAAACTTGAGAAAGAAGGAAAGAAAAATAATTTGTTAAGGACAGCAGCATGCCTGGGTGATATTGCTATGACCAAAGAATTGCTTACTAGAGGTGCTCAAATTGGCGACATCCGGGATCAACACTGGATAAACAGTTTAAAACCAAAAGAGAATCAAAATGTTAATACAGGTATTCCAATATGCTTTGTAAATTTTAAGGCTTTATGTAATTATATTGACACAGGATATTTCGTTATTATTATGCGCTTGCTTCTATGCAGTTAGCAAGCAAATTCAAATAATTGCAGAACAGGGAAATGATCAACCGGCTATATCTGACAATCTGGGTAAAATAAAATCCGTTTTGTTTTATAAAGCGAAACGAATGCTAAATTGTTTTGAGCTTTATCCAAATAGTTATTCCTAATTTCACAGGAAGAAGTGACTTTACATACGGCCTCGCCGCAGTGCTCTTGAACCCTTATTTAAAACCTCCTATTACAGTGGGTATCTCTGGTAGCTGGGGTATGGGAAAATCGAGCTTAATGATACAGGTAAATATGAATTCCTTCGTAAATTTTCTTCATCCAGCTAGTCAGAGGTTTTATATGCTTAGACTAAAATTTTATATGAATTCCTACGTAAAATTTTCTTCAATACAGACAGAGGGCATTTTGTTGAAGACAGCTGCACAACTAGCATTACTGCCATCCGAAACAACACATTCAAGCTTTCCGGGCATTCAAATTTTGGAACTATCAGAAAAGGGCGAAAAGAAATACCAAGAAATCAAGGCAACTGTGGACTTACTCCACAAGGAAAAACATTTAGAAAAAAAATTATTCTTCGCTTTCAAGCATAAGATCAGTAAATGTTGGATGAATCTAACAAATAAGAAGAAAACCACTGACACGAAGGTAAATTTTAAAATTTATAACAGAATATAATGTTTTCGTTTCAACTATATCTGCCTAATTCAATGTTAAATGTTGAGTAGAAGGGAGACTCGCTTTCTAAGTTTTTAAACCAGTACGAGGCCGAATATCATCATATATTTAAATCACTAGCTGCTATGGATAGCAGTTACATGGTAACGTCCTCAGATTTATTGTATTTGACTTTGCCATCGGTTTCCTTATTTGTTTTGTTATTCATAAACATTACTTTGAATAAACATTACTAAAAAATTAATATCAATTTTAACCTAAATTTAATATTTCTTTCTCATAGTATCTTATGTTCGTAATCTCAGTTCAGACGAAAAGATCAACAATCGCAGTCAGAAATTGATTCGCCAAGAGAGGAAAGTGTGCCTGCTATTTTAACTGTTCGATACAATGCATGGAAATACAGAAATGAATCAGAAGCATTGGCGGCCATGGCAGTGGAAATCACAAAAGAGATGGAAGGAATAATGACAGATGCTCAATGGATCAGCACATGTTTGAGAAATACTTGGAGAAAGCAGAAACAGGCTATCTGGATTGAAATTCTCTTTCCATGCCTCCTTGCTGTTCTATTAGCAATCTCATTTACCTGGATTGTATGGCTTCTTCTTGATAGATACAAGATCAAAGAATCAGTGGAGCTAAAATATGCATCTTTTCCTCTCACTGTAGTCATTATGGTATGGACTCTGGTAAAGAAAGTGATGAGCACTGTAAATCCTGTGAGCGTTCAGTTAATGAATTATATGAAACTTCCAGACCACACTGAAAAGCTTGGTTATCAAGAACGGGTAATATCTGATATCACTTTCTTGAAAGAAGAAATTAGCAGAAGACCGTATTTCCTGTGTACTGTTGCTTCCTACATAAGGCGTTTCATAATTTCATTGCTATCTTCTAAATACCATGGAGAGATCTTGCGTAGTTCGATACCAAGTGCTAATCTAAGAATGATTGTATTTGTTGATGATATTGACAGGTGTCAAGAATCTGTCATTCTTCAGGTAAATTTACATGTAATTTATTTTAATACAAATATTATACTGTCTATGCAACTCAAATTGTGCTAAAACAGTTTTCTATGGCATACAGGTTTTATCGGCTATTAATCTTGTATTAGCTGTATGCCAAATCAGTGTCGTTCTAGGGATGGATAAAGCCTTGATCCAACGGGCCATAATGAAGAAGTATGGAGATAAATCCTTGAAAAATAGTAGTCACTTGGCAGATAAGTATTTACAAAAGATAATGCAACTGCCATTAGACCTACCTGACCCCAGTGAAGTCCAATCAAAATTTTTCTTAGATCGGCACTTGAGAGTTTTCCAAAAAGAAAGAAAGGGAGGCCATTCAGAATCAGAAATAGATGTAGAAGATGATTCCATGCCAGAAATAGATGCAGCTTATAATGCTTTATTTTTTACACTTGAACGTACGAATGTACAAATACCTAATTTTGGAGAAATGCTTGGCTCAGTGATTCCTATTCCAGGTAAGATTTACCTTTGGGTATGAAAAAAAAAATTGAAGGGAGGTTTTGTATCTACTTCATACTGGAGCATGTGATACAGAGTTTTACTAATAGAAGTTACTACTTCAGCAGAGACAGGAGAACCTGTACCAAGAACACAAACAACTGATGCAAAAGATATTGCGATAAATGTGCAGCAAACAAGTGAAACGAGTAATTATCACAATGTTTTCATATTAATACCGATTTAATCTCTAGAATATATGTTAATTTTGTGGTTCAAACAAATATTAAATTTCAGGACAAATATGTCTAGGAAATAATATTTCGGACATTAAGAAAAATTGACTTCAATTTTATCTACTACTAACAACTGGCTTTACATTGTTTTGGTAGATGATAGTAACTCACGACAAACCGCTCCCATTGAAACCTTATGGCAAACAGTTGTGAAGGTTGCAGCAGGAATGCAGTGCATCAATCTTTTCAAGACTAGTGACTTTCAAACGAATCTTGAAACAGAAGCTCCCCAAGAAACAAATGAAGCTGAAGGTGATAATAGACACAACCAGACTATAAATTGAATTTCTAGTTATTAATCCAAACGATAAATATTAATTCTATCCTTTGTTCAGTTAAAATTTACAGTGTGGGATGAATATACAATGCGTTGATTCAGGTGACCAGAGTTTGAATGACTCAATTCCTATAAGGCAGATGCTGTTTATGACATACAGTAAAGGGGAGCAAAATGTATTTGATTATTTTCAGAAACTGGCGACAGATATCCGAAAATTGCCTCGAGAGTGGAAGCGTCTGTTGAACTATCATCGATTGGTGTGGAACATCTTTTTGATAAACAATAAAGCCAAGGATCTGGATGGGTGGCAAGTTCAGTTGATTACATGGATATTTATATGTTGGGAGTGGGAGGAAAATATAAATATCATTATAGAGGTGTATATATCTGTCCTCTTTCTTATATAACGATATATATTTTGTGTTGCATTATGTGTGTATGTAGATAAATGTCCTTAGCATAATCTGTGTTATCACTATATTTTTGCAGAACTGGGACAGACTTCGTGATATTCAAGAAAGGAAACCTTCACTACGGATGATTGTGGATCATTTTATAAAAAGTGAAAGTCAGAAGAAAGGAGATACATCTAGAACTTCAGAGAAATCTGTGCAGACAGATACAACTACACAAATTTTGGAAGGAGAAAAGAAAGAGAAGGGAGTTTCTACAAACAAAGAGGATCTTGAAAGTAGCCACTTGGAACCCTCAAAATTGGAAGTTGTTAAAGATCAAATGATTGAAGTGACGGAGTCTCAGGGAGATGCCTCTAATGCTAGTTTCCCCAACGGGAGAAATGAAGAAAGTGCCCTCAAAAAAGAAGTGACAGAAATTAGAAAGCAACTGGATAGAAATGAGAAATTGTTGGAAAAACTGAAAGAGCAGGTGGATTCTATGGTCAACCAACGGCAGGTCCAGTGGAATGAGAAGAGCGCTGCGGAAAAGAAATTGAAGTTAGAAAGTTGGGGGAGATTGAAATTCGCATTACAAAGATATAATGTGTCAATGGAAGGGATACAAGCTTTTCAAAGGTTTAGATTTTACTGTGTGGCTGGATATCTCCCGTGGCCGGATATCTCCCGTGGCCATTGCCTCCTAGGAAAATTGCAGATATATAAAACGGAAGTGTTAGCTAGTGACATTAGCCACTACTTTGTGCGATCTGCGGAAGCACACCTTATCCTATGCTGCCTCTAGACTAAAGTCAGATATTATAGTTGAGACCTTCTGGGAAAAAAGTTGCACATTTCTGAAAGCATTTGTACCTGGATTGAATTAATCTCCATTAGTAAATGAGTTTATTGCTTTTTGACGCAGCATTGAAATGTGACTTTCTTTACACAAAACTATAAATTTAATGTTTTTATTGAATTGTCTTTTGCATCCTCAACTCTAATAATTCTAATCCCTGTCCCTGACATTTTATAGAGCAGAAAAACTTTGATAACTCTAAACCTCAACATTCATGTCAATGAGAGAATGGACAGCCCACATCCATCTTGCATGCTTGCAGTGATTGAGAAATTTGAGACGATTTCATATTTGACATCTACTGAGTTCTAGTGTGCACACTATTAGAAACAGGGTTTAGAAGCTTCATATCCACCTTTCACTTGCAAATGAAATAAAAATCAATTTTGCTTCTAGAAAAGCCCACGCCCTATTCTCAAAGTAACGGCAAACAGGACACCAACCAGTAAGTTTGCTCTAATTTTTTTCTTTTGATTACTAGCTGAGCTTAGCCACCCAAAATTTTAAAAAAGAAGAAACACTAATTTTTAAAAATTTCTGCAAGTCAAAATCAAATTTTTGATGTCATCAATTTTATATGTTTAGATGTTATTAAAGTAGAAATACGTAGGTGTTTTTGTAAACATCAGAATTATCACCTTTTTCTTCGACCGAGTCAATTCTTTAAGTGACTCAAAACATACATTTCATAGTTTTTTGTTTACTAAATCTTGTTAAAAAGGGAAGTTCTCAAGCAACACAGATAGATGCATCATGTCTCAAAGCTCACGAGATGTATGGTGCGACATCTATACAGTGTGATATATACATACCGATACAAATATTCATATTATAAGATTTTTCTTACAACTGATTTGATTTAAGATTATGCGAGTTTGTTAGTTTTTCAGAGGGAGAGGGGCTTATAGTGGAGCACCCTAACTTCATGTCTCAAAATCTTATATGAAAATTTTATCACTTCTAATTTTGTATAACAATTTATTTGGCAAATCATGTGTTTATATATTTCATTTTAGGGCCTCATTATCAAATATGATGCCACATCAGCATGCTTTTTGTTGAGGTATCCAAAAAGGCCCCCAAAAAAAGCGAGACCGAGAGTGACCTGCACTAAGTCATGTTTTATTGGTGTGCTGATGTGGCATCACATGATTTGTCAGTTTATGTACTTTATGGATAAGAAGTGTTTTGTAATTGAATATTAAGGTGTTCCACTATAAGACAGGACTACTTTTATTCCCACTATTGAACCCTGCTGCACTATAGGCCCCTCTCCCCTACATATTCTATTTTGTTATGTTAAAGGTTGTCTTATTTTTTATACTACACTTTGTTTTTAGTTTACTGTTTTGATAATATTAATAATAAAAAAAATAAAAAAATCAATTCAATGAAAATTTGTATGTTATTTTAGATTTTTTTTCTTGGATAATAATCAAATTTGATATTTTTAAGTTTTACTTATAATACCATCAATTTGTCTTGTGGTAGCTAAAATTAATTTTGATGGTTCAAATTGGGTGGTTGCTCACCATTATCAATGAGATGTGTACTAAGTTTAAGATAAAAGATATTAATATATTTTATATTGATAAGACAATAAAAGGATTACATGATCAAATAACAAAAAATAGTTTAATTAGAAGCTTTTAGAAATTTATAATATGTTATCATCTCTACTCATTATTTGGTGATTACAAGTTTGTTGGATGAGGCTATATTACTTTATTACTTATATACACAAAATATATTTTATAGTATGATATGAAAGTTTGATGCAAGAAAGAAACTATTTTAGTCTCTTATATTTGTCATTCATCAATAATATTTATTTCATTATTATTCAAAATGGTATAATTGTCAAAGAAGGCCATTAAAGAAAACTCATTGCTTTTAGTTGACCTTATTCTCCCCTCTTAAATCTTTAGTGACACAATGCATAACCTTGACATACACTTTCCTTACCCTACTCTCATTAGAGATACAAAGACTTCAAAAATAGAGTTTGTTGCCAAGGCTCCCATTTTCTCTTTTGGTGTGGATTCAAATTCAAAAATATTTGGTTCTAAAATCTACTCTCAAATTTTGGCAACATATATGAACTAGGTTTGTAGCTTACGTGCTTTACTCCCCTTGGTACAATACAACCTTCTTAAATGTTGAGTTCCTTCTTGTTGTCTACAAATTAATCTTTTGTCATGGAACTAAATTCACAAGTATTTGTGTTGAGTTCTATTCTCATGATTAAGCTCATGCATTACTCCCACTAGAAAGGTACAAATTCATGAATAATATAGTCTTAATTTTATAGTGTTATATTCTAAATTTTTTTAATCCATGTGTGCTCCAATACCTTCCCAACAACGGATTTATGTGCAAGCATGCAAAGGCTACTATCCACAAATCCCATAAGGGAGTACTGACAACTTGACCTTTTGTAAGGGCACCATCCCCTTAAATATTGCAAGGGGTACTCCCCATTAACCTCACCAATGGTTGTTTCCCCTAAACCCTCACTTCAACTATATATATATATATATATATATATATATATATATATATATATATATATATACATATACATACATACATACATATATACATAGATATATATATATGGGGGGACTAGATTGACTAGCTATTAATTTTTTTAAAGGACTCTCCAATGGTAATTAATTTTATTAGCTATTATTCACTAGGCTTCGTTGAAATGGTATAAAAAATCTTGTGATGTGCATAGATTCATTGAAACAATTAATATTTTTCAAAAAGGGAAAGATGTTCCATGAATATTAATGCACTTAATTGATATAATTTGTCAAAATTTTATCCAAAAAATAAGGGAATTTTCTTAAATTTATTGTTATAAGTGTGATGTTTTAATAAAGGGATTGGTAGGATTCTACGTAGGATGTGACAAGGTTGATAGAAAGATCGATTTAATGGATGAAATGTGTTGGAAAAACCTTATGTTGTTTCAAGATATATTGTTCCCACATCAACAACACTTTATCCATCATCAAGCAATCTTGTCTTTTTGTCTTTCTCTGGGGCAACATGTCATATTTATACTAGAATCATTTTGTGCACGCTTTCTTTCTCATCTTCTCCTCCTTCCAATATCTCTTCCTCTTCCCATCCTCCCTTTTATTCATCATCTTTCATCATCTTTCTACTTTATCTTGCACCATCTCATCCATTTCGAGAGAAAACTCGTCCCAAACTCACATATCCTCTCTAGGAGCCATCCATAATCCTCATCTCCACTCCCATTATATTTCTTCCTAGTCACTCCTTTGAATGACTAGGGGATCTTCCCAAATCTAACCATTTCCTTATAGGTGGTATATTTTAATCTTCTTTGAAATGATACTACTTTGTAACACCATCTCAAATAGGGGAAAAATGTATACAACTAAAATTGACCATTTACATTTGGTCAATTTATCCTTAATTCATCCAATTTCTTATCCTCTATATTAATTAAGTAATATTTTTATTATTTAACTAATATTCATTCAATTTAATCTCTTAACCCTTAAATCCTAAGTTAAATAATTAAATTTAAGTATTTATCTATGGACCCTTCTCTCTCATAAATTAAATAAATAGAAATTATTTAATTTTTCCCCTCACATGTCTCATTCTCCATCACTTTTCATTAGCCTCCCTAAGATAATCCTACTCTACCCCTAGAATCATTTGCACACACTTAATCCTTACTTGAGGTCAACCCTCCCCATCAAATCATACACATGTGCCTTGTCGCCTCAAAGTACACAATGAATTTTTAATTTCTTTATTCCCCTCATGTACAATCCCCTTTGGAATGTGAGGAAAAATATTTCCTTTATGGAAAAATATCCTTCCACATTCCAAAGTACCATCTCCTTCTCAACTCACTTCATGGTGTCACTTGGCACTATCCCATTAGGTGAGAGGACCAAATCATTCCCCGTCTTTGATCTTAATCTTGCAATCTTAGCCCTCCATCCATTTTCACCTCTATCATATATATCCAACACTTTTCTATTTTATCATATATCACTCTGATTTTGAAATTGAAATTCATTATGCTACCAAAATCGTGAGTTCAAGCACACATTTAATTGAAAATCAAAGGGAAATCTACACAATAGGGAGTCTAACAGGTCTACTTTAATTTCATTCAATTGTATGCTTGTTTGACTTTCTACATTTAATCTTGAGTGTTTTGTTGGATCTTTGTGTTGTTTGATTCTATTGTAATTTCATTCACCTTGACATAATTTTCATGCACACAATTGGCACACACTAAAGAGGGTGTTATAGTGCTTAAGAAATAATGGCGCATCATTGGCTTTCAAGTTCTCAATCTAGAAATTACTGAGATTGAGCTAGTAAGGAGGTATCTCAAGGGTGAAAAGCAGTAGCAATTTGAAGTGGAGACGTAGATTAAATTCTATATAATTTTGTGTTGGCCCACTTTATAGATTGCTCTTTAAGATACATGTGTGCATTAGTGTTTTGTGTAAACCTGAATTTATTCTTCAGTTTCGAACATGATCCTTTGGGGTGTCATATGCTATTATATATTGCACTCTTGGTTTAGGATTTATTTTTGCAAATTTTCTTTGTGATGGATTCTTTAATATTTAAATTTTGGCTTATCCTTGTTCTCATACACATCTTAATGGCCATGGTGTTGTCTTTATTCTAGAAGTACTTGAGTTATAGGTGTATGTGCTTTGGTGAAGTAATCTTATGGGGTTATGTTTATAATATATCTCTTAGGATTATATCTATTTATTATTGAAAAATCCTTCCATGGTGATTTGCATATATTCTTTCTATTATTAAAACCCTAGTGTCTCTACATTTACCCTTTCTATAAGAAAATTCATATTGTGTTGGCACTCAAATTAATATTGGTCTCCTACCAAAGCTCTTGCATATTTTTCTAACCCATTGGTGATTGGTCATAGCTTGATGGTCCACAAATTAAATCATGTATACTAAATATGTTGTATTTCCTATATTTCCTAGGTTAGTTATTCTATTGCTTTCTTACCTATTCCCTTTCAACCTATATGTTTGACCTATTAGCCACCTTAGTACACCACTAGAACCATTCCTTGAAGCACCTCTCACTACATGTCACTACCTCATTGGCAGTACACAAAAACTAAACATTGACTACACAATTTCCCTTGGATTACCAAGTGCCCATGTCAAATCCATAATATTTACTTTGCTATTTATTTGATATTTTAGAATGTTATCAAGGCTTACATTCTTTGTAGCAATCACTCCAACTAATAGTGCAAGTGTCTTTTCTCTTTTACACTACAAATCCTCATTGTTCAATGGTTAGATTCATGAACCTTCCATAAGTTCTTATTCAATGGTCTACCCCCATTGTTGATCAATTGAGCATTTAGTATAAACACAAGTTTAGAATAATAAAGAATTGTTTTGAGTCATAGGGTAAATATGAAAGCATGAATGAAAGCATAATTGAAGTAATTAGAGTTTAAAAACACTAAGAACTCACACAATTGAGATCATACAAACCCATACTCAATGAAAGACTAGAGAGTGCTTATGCTTATGAGGATTGCGAATAGATTTTCATGTTTGAAAGACTTCTTTTATAAATTTTAGGAATTTTGATCAACGATGGAGAATTGATATGAGGGTCAATGGATGAGAGGAGATCAAGGAGATGAGAGAGGATCAAGGAGGATCAATGGTTGAAAACTCATGAGAACCCAAAATATCCCTAATTTCATGGAAAAGAGGTTGAAGATATTTTGAATTGGAAGGAAGAAAGGATTTGAATTTGATTTGGGAATATTCTCTTTTATGAAAAAGGCATATTATTTGTGCAAATTGGAGGGTTGGAGGAAATTAGCCAATTATATAATTGTGAGGATGAGAGGAATTAAGATTCTTAATTAAATAATTGGGAATTATTTTATCAAGTGGGATTATTAGCATGAAAATGAAGAATTAATCAAATAACCTTAATTATTCAATTAATGTGAAAATAAAGTGAATTTAATAAAATAATTGGACATTATTTAATTAAATGGAGGAAATTAGGTGATAATAAGGAAAACAATGCTTTTAAGTGAAATCGAGATGTGTGATATGTTTAGGACATTTTTAGGTGTCTACATTTTGCCCCTCTTTGAAGCAATGTACATGTACCATTTCGAAGACCCGATACTAAAAAATAAAATAAAAATTACCTAATTTTATCTAATGCCCCATTGTGCCCCAACAGACGAAGGAATTATGGTGTGTTGCCCCCTAGAGAGATCGATCAAAAAAATTATTTTTCAAGTCGAGACCATGACAATGTTACGAGACTAGTTTAGTTGAAAAGAGGATGAGAAAATAAGTCTTAGGAAGCTTAGATACTGATTAGGATTGATAACTAAGTTGGAAAAATAAGTTGCAAGGTGAAACCCTAAGGTTTTCTAGGCATATATGATCATTTGAGTGAATTTCAACGTAATTTGCACACTTTGCTTTGAGAGATTTGAGAGCCCAATGAGATTCCAGCCTTAGAGACCTTGCAAAGACCTTGTCACTATGGCACACTCAGTTTGAGCTCTACATTACATGAATCGAATCTGTCAGTTCTAGAGGCTAGGTGGCACAGGTGCCCTAATATATATATCAAGTTAATTTTCACTTTCACACATTTTGAGATGACTAAATATAGGTTAGAACATAGGAAAACAAAGGCATCCCAGTTTTTGCAATGCTTTTGTAACCTGACACAACACGCCTTTGTACCTCAATGCAACACTTTTTTCAAAAGTGTCGGGTTTCTACAAATGCATTAGGTTTTGAAAAAATTGTGATGCCTTTGTAAAAGTATGACACTTATGACTATCAGGGTGCAATGCCTTTTGTAAAAGTGTGACACATTTGTTTTTTCTTTTGCTTTAGAGACAATGTCACATCTTTCTTGAAATGTGACGCCTTTGTTAAAAAGGCTCCCTTTTGTTCTTTAAGCACTTAGACTTAGATTTTTGCAAATTTTGAGAAAATTGACATTGTAAGCGTTATGCTTGCAAGATGTCCTAGACCCTCTCATTTCTTGAGAGCGAAGGCCACAAGTCCTTGAGCACATGACTTTTTTTTATTATGGAGCTTGAGTTTCTACACGCGGTCAATTTGTACTATGTCTTGTACATGTTGGAAATTCAATCACATATATCCCTTAAGATGGTTTTGGTAGAGTGGTGGCATTCAGAGACCTTATATTTTCACCTTCTTAGTGGAGAGGTGATTGTCACCCTTGAGGATGTACGTTAAATTCTTGTTTTTAATTCATGGTGAGTGCATTGTCTACAATGTATACTAAGGCTTCAAGGCTCTTGAGAAAGTCCTGATGGACAATGAGATCAAGCTTGAGGAGGTATAGGTTGACCTTCAATATTACATCATCACAGTCAATAATGTTACCATAGTTATGAATGGACTCATCTACGAGCCACTAGTGCCATATCGATGATCTCAATGATTCAATCCTGGATAGGGGAGAGTCCTTGAGAAGATCCAGAGGACAAATTCATTTTTTTGGGGGGCCCTACATTTTAGCATACTTATATCACAATATGCATCAAGTAATATATAGAGGAGCTACCATCTTGTCTACAGGTGTCACACTTTTTCACCTCATGGCATGGAAGCACATTGCAATGCTCAAACCTGTTGGAGATTTACATCAAGAGGTTGGAGAGACTTTTTCCTACAAATATTAGGGAATGTTGGCACAACATCACATGAGTGAGTTAGCTCACTATAGGCACATAATTTATGATATGACATAGTTCATATGGAGGCCATGGGTTTAGGTGGAGGCCTAGGAGATGACAGTGAGCATCTCCCATACTGCAAGCAAACTTGATGGTTTCTTGGTCGAACACCACACATATGGAGATATACTTACCTAACAGGGTTAGGTGATAGTTTGGGGAGTAGTAGGATGCTCTAATAGATGATTATCATGTTGTGTTTATTTACACTGTGAGAGAGATCCTAGAGTGGGGGCCCATTGCCTCAGCATAGACAATCACCATGGGCTTATACAAAACTGTAGTTGATCTAGGGACTATAACAACTTATGATGCCTAGTTTATGATGCATACATCGTTGCAATTTATAAATCCAGGTGGGGGTAGTGTAGGCATAAATGACATAGAGAAGAGTCTAGCAGACAACACCAACAAAGATAAAAAGCAAAATCATAGGTGTCAGTGGTAGAGGATAGGGGACAAGGAACAAGACAAGATCTAAGACAAAGACCATAGGGTCTACCACCAACACAGGGTCCATAGTGTCATTAGTAGTAGTAGGTAACAGCTATAGCAGGAGGTCTTGATGATTAGAGGGTGAGGGTTTCCTTACAAGAGTGGGATTAGGTGCATCGAGAGTGTGATGGTTTTAGACAGGAGTGGGATGGTCTCTTTGGATAGCTTTCACAGACTAGGATAGAGAGGGATCAACTCAGGATAGAGTGAGATCAAGTCAAGATAGAACTAGATGTAGAGACTACTTGACAACAACGACTAGAGATCTAGGTAGCACAAATTACTAGTCATAGAGTGTGATCAGGAGAGAGCATGCCGATAATAGTTAGGGGCTCCTACACAAGTCCATGGACATACCATTCCCTTGAATCAACATAGAAAGTTCATTCAATCATTACCTATATTTTCTCATAGGAGTGCTATGGGTTTGAGTAGATCAGATGATAAGTATGTGGGTAGAACTTCTCAGGGAAATTTAGAGGGACAAGGTCACCAACAATAGCCACCGATGGGGCCATCACCTACTCAGCCTCCTCCCAATCGAGAGGATCAAGGGAGCTCAAGGTAGAGTAATTTTTGTATAGATATGTTGTTGTATCTACATTTTAATTTAGAAAAAAAATATGTATACACATTTATCGGCTACAAATAGCCTCCTGTATATTTTGATGTATATCACATATTTGATGTATCATGACATTCATTTTTTGATGATAGATGAGATGAGATGATTTTGATGCAACCATTGTATAGTGTTATCTTATGCATTGATCCTTTTATTATGTATGCTATAATTATGGATGTAAAGGTATATATGAATTCATGTGTTATGAGATGTCTCATGTTTCCATGATGTGATGTTGTGAGGTTCATTTATTATGCTTTGATGCACATGATATGTATGAGGCTAATGATTCGTGGATTCAGGATGTATGATATGAATGATGATATGGTCATGATTTTCTTTTTGTATTTTCATATGATATATGATAATCATGCAAGATGGATGAAATGAGATGCATATTGATGATTTGTGGATGTAGGGTGAGATTCATTTATATTTTTTATAATAAAATTTATACACAACCCACATAGACTGATGCCTAACCTCCACCACACAGTTAATAAAAAACAATATAAGAAGAAACTACTTGCATAGTTTGAAATCCCCTTGTCTTACTCTACACACAACTCAATGGTACCTGAATCATTATATGTGTATTCAAACATATGAGTTGGAGCAACATGTCTAAAAGTGGATTAAGATAGGAAATATTGGGGATGATTTAAAAATGTGAAGAAGGTAGGAGGAGAGATATAACAACCAACACATACTTCCCAAAAATAAATAACACAAAAAATATTAACTGTGGCGTGTTACTAATTAAGAGGCAACCCACGATGGGAGGAATAATGCAAGCATCAACAAGAAATAAAAATAGAATTTAAAGAGAAACTACATGCTAGGAAGAAATTTTTACAATAAATTATGGGAAGTAAAAATGTGAGCACAATCTACAACAATTGCTTAAATACATGAAAATTCCATAACCTATGGTGTGTAATGCACACTAGGAAGGAAATGAATGGAAAGAGGCTAAGGAGACTAAGTGAGGTCATAGTATTGAATGAAAAAAATAGTCTAATGAATTAAATTATCTAACCACTACTTGCAAGACTCGTTGAATACATAGAAAAATTATTAAGGGGACCCTAGGAAATAAAAATAACACAAATATTGGTTCCAAGGAAGTATGAATTTTACAACATAAGGCACATGGGCTTAAGGTTTATGAAACAAACTTTTAGGCTACCATAAAAGAATTTTGGAGCTCATACTAGAGGCATGAGACACCTTGAGAACACCTCTAGTATAGAGAGGCACAAAAAAGGCCATAAGGCATCCCTTAAGATAAAAACAAAGACACTATCAACAATAAGAGACCTTGGTGAAGCAATTACACTTGTAGATTCATCATTATAGAGATCAAGATTACATCAAGGTAAACTAGGAAATGCTCAAAACACATAAGGCACCTCAATGTATATATAATAATAGAGAATTAAATATGTTCTTGTTGTAAGGGGAAAATTTATCATAATTATGGAATTAACACCCTACTTCAATGAATATGCAATAACAAAACATTACAAGGAATTAAACACACATATTAAATGCAAAACCTCCCTTATAATATTTGAATTGCTCCACTTCATTGGCCTTACTTCTTCTCTAATCTGATTTGAAATGTTGGCTCAATCCATTGTGCAAATTCCTATGAAGCAAGGATAAAGCATGTCCTGCAAGAATACTAGAAGAAAATGAATAAAACAAACTTATGATTGCACTATTTGAAACGGTAATGCAGACACAAACTCATGAGTGATCCAAATGAGGAGGGGAGAGCCCAATTTATAAACTTTCAAAAATGAGAAGATGAGTTAGAAGGGAAACTTGCATTTAAAAGTGAGTGAGGAAAACGGGGTTAAGAAAAAAAGAAAATGGAAGCTTTCATTTACACTCAAATCATTCCATTCAAAACTCAAATGAGCGTCATAGAAGACTATGACAAAAACTATGACAAACTAGAGAGAAAAATGGGAAAGGGAGAAATGAGGTGGAATTAATAATTCAAAATTATTAATTCCACCCATTTCCTAATTAGCCAATTTATAAAATAATAAATTGTGAGAAGAAAGGAATAAATAAATATTCATTTATTTATTCAAAAAATGGGGACATGTTAGTGAAAGGGGATTGAATAATTATTTAATTATTCATCCTAGGGAAGAATGATCAAAATAATTCAAAAATCCAACCCTAATGTTGAATTAGGTCACAACGATGATTGATAAAGACAATTAATCGAAAAATATGACAAAATTAATGACAACTGACCAAAGTTGATTGAAATTGAGTGAAAATGATAAGGAGATCAAAAAGACCTAGGATTTGATGATGATTTGATAAGAATAAGAAATTGGTAATGAAAAGAGATGACAATGATGATTAAAATTGATTGAAAATGATTGTCAACAAGATAAATTGAATTGATTGATAAAGAGGTTGATAATTAATGACTAATTAATTATCAATAAAAGTTGATTTAGGATAGATTGATCAAATAATAAAATTGTTGATCATGATGATTCAGGACCAAATGCGATTGCACAAGTTCGCTAGGGTTGGAAAGGAGTCAAAAGGAATGAAATGAAAGAAGAAGAATGGCACAATGTTACAAATGATAAACATCAAATGCGGCATAGAAGAAATGTTAAAATTAGGTTTTGTGACACAGGCATAAACCAATTTTGAGTGTCTACACTTGTAGTAGCATTGCTAGTATGGATTCATGAATCAACATGTCACATCAATATTAGGCCCCTCAATGTGGTTGATCTATGCATGTAGACTAGAAAGACATGTGAAAAAGGAGAAAACATTCTTTGGACTAGTAATCTAAACCAAAAGGTATGGGAGGCCATATATTAATAAATATAAAGGAAAAAGTATATTCTTATAATAGAATTAAATATCATCAAAAAATCATCATTTCTTTCGTCTTCTATTCTTGTTGAATGTTATTGCAATACACCATTGGCAAATACTTTCCTTGTGTGTGAAGATGATTATTGCAAGAATATATAAGTATATTTTTTATGTATAGTGTGCACACAATTTAATGCAAGGGATTGACACACAAATGGTGGAGATTCAAATTATTTTGTTTGTTATTCCTATTGAATGTTCTTGTAATACACCCCTGGTGAATACTTGCAATATTGATGTATACAGAAATGTGTGATATCATCAAAAAATCATCATTACTTTCGTCTGCTATTCCTGTTGAATGTTCTTGCAATACGCCCTTGGCGAATACTTGCATTTGGTGACAAGATAATATTTTGATTCAATCTATTGATTTTTTGGCCTCCTGAATATTTTGATGTAAATCACACATTTGATGTATCATGACATTCATTTTTTTATGATATATGAGATGATATGATTTTGATGTGACCATTGTATAGTGTTATCTTATGCATTGATCCTTTTATTATGTTTTCTATGATTATGGATGCATGTGTTATGATGTATCATGTTTCCATGATGTGATGATGTGAGGTTTATTTATTATGCTTTGATGTGATATGCATGGGGCTAATGATTTTTGGATGTAGGATGTATGATGTGGATGTTGATATGGTCATGATTTTCTTTTTGTATTTTCATATGATATATGATAATCATGCAGGATGGATGAAATGAGATGCATTTATATTTTTATTATGTCATGATATTTGGATAGAAATTTTAGTATGATAGGAGTAGAAGAATGAGGTTGCATAGAATGAGATGAGCAAGATGATGATGGAATAGAATAGGAGGATGATGTTGATTAGGATACCAATAAACCTATGATTATTTTGATGTTTTATTGGATATGTGATGAGATAGGATAGATGATTTTTCTTTTTCTTTTAATATTATACAAACAAATATAGAGAAATCATTTTTTATATAGAAAGTAGACACAATGCACCAAGGTATGAAGAACTAGGGTGATGTATCTATTACATAAACTTTGACTATGCAAACAGATATAGGAGTATCCTTATTCATACCTGGCATGTAGAAACCTTGTTTGATCATGTGAGAGAATGAAGCCATCAAAGTAAGTAGACCAATACACAAAAGGTATGATGAACCTAATATGCACCAGACATTGTATTGCTTGAGGCTATCCCTACACACATAAGGAAAGTATTTGTTGATGGTGTATTGCAAGAACATTCAACAAGAATAGAAAATGAAAGCAATGATAATGCCCCATTACGTACCCCTCTAGACATACCAAGATATTGATGATCAAGGAAGTTTTGAGTGAGCAGTGTAAATGAGACAAAAAAGATAAAACCATAAGAAAATATCAAAAAATTACAAAAATATCAATGCCATCATATCTCTTGCTAGAGAGAGTTGTATTAGTTGATATTTGAAATGGTGTCTATTGTAGGAAAGATCTATCCATTAAGAAATGCATTGGATGTTGATTTTGTATACTTTTGATAGGTTGTTGACATGAAGGTTAATTGATATGTTTTGCAATGATCAAGACTCGTGATTCTTCATGAATGTTTTGTGTTTTGATGATTGTATTTGCTTCTATTTATTTTTCCAAAGGTGAGGATGGAAATAGGTTTATTATGAGTGACAATTTATTGTGAACAAGATGAGTGAGATGGGAATGGATCATTTTGTTTCTTTTTAGAATATTTCAAATGTTTTTGACTTTTTAAAATGTTGAGATTTTTTTTAGTATTTTGACATTTTATAAGTTTTTTTTTTGTATTTTGAATATATTTGGATTCTTTTGAGTTTTCTATATCTGGATGATTTTTGATATTTTTGAGATATCTAGATGTTTTTGAAATTTTGGATGATACCTAGATCACAATGTCTAGATCATGTTGTGAGCTATAGGACATGGATCAAGATTTATTATGAAGCAAGATGTAAGTACCTACCCCTAATGTATAGCAATGTATGAAATACTATGAATGGATGCATGGATCAGGATGATGGATGGATATATATGAGAAAATTTTCAAGGATTATCTTGTGGTAGGATAGCATGTGTGGCTAGAAAATGGTTATATGGATAGTGCTAGATATAGGCTATGGTATTGCATGGGATGGGATAAGATCAATGGTAAATGAACATGTCAATATTTTTCCAAAAGAAAGTTTGAAGTATGCCCCTAACCTTTTTCAAGATCAAGATAATTTTAGATTTGGATGAGGATGAATTGGATGGACAATTATTTTATTATGGAAAACATGTATAAGATTTTGGATTTATTTTGGAGGGGATGAGATGCTTCCCCCTAAAATGGCACACATAGAATCCCAATTCTACACATTATTCATGTTTTCCAAGTTTTCATCATGGTACTTTCCCAAAGCACCATCAAAGTTGTTTTCACTGAGGATGATTTTTCTCTTTACTATTTTCTTGGTTATTTTTTTATTTGTTTTTGTAAGAGAGGGGGACCACTATGTGCAAGACCCCAGGTCACAAAGGGTCAAGATGCGAGAGGCTTCCCTAACTTACCTCAACTTAGTGCAATGTTTAGGGTATACAAGATGAGGGTAACGAGGGCCTTAGGGCCTCTCAGTTATTCTGCAAGCCTAAAAGGTAGGAAAAGGCCAAGTGAGTTGGTTTCTAGGTATAACACTATGTCTCAAAAAGCTCTCTGTCTGAGGACAGAGGAGTGATCTTTGGATGACAATGCGGTGCTCTGGTGTCTCAAAAGTGTGTTGTCATCCATACGACCAGACAATGACAAAGACGTGGTTAAGCCAACAAAACTAGCTAACGGCCTAGCTGACTAACTAAAGGGCCAAAATGACACAATTAAGTAAAATAAGTAATCTCTAATATTGTAAAGTAAATATGTGAGAGTGATGAAAACAAGGAGAACCTCACCAAGGAACTCGTTCACCAACTAATTCTCTGAGAAGCACGCCCACCTACACACAACAAGAGGGAAAATGTTGGGTGGTTGTATAGGGGCCTACCTCAATCAAACCCCCATTTAGGTGTTTCCACCGCAACAGACAGCCAAAGAAACGAGTTAAAGAAGTAATAAAGTAAAGAAAGTGCAAGCGCTACAAAACAATACTATGGTACTCAACCAAATGATAAAGGAGAGGAGAGGGAAGCTTACCACCTCCACCAAGAGAACTCAAGGTTGCTTGGGGGAGAAATGAGAGGAACTCAAGCCTCTTCTACAAATGGCATGGTCCCAAACATGCTCTACCAAGTTGACGAAGTATGGCTATGGCTGCAATGGAATGTTTGAATGCTACTAGAAGTGTTGGATTGAATGTTTGAAGTGGTGAAGAGTGAGCTTAATGCTTGGGAGAAATGTGAAGAGTTTTGAAGAGTCGTCCAAAAGTTGAAGTGCAAGTTGAAAGAGTGAATATGAGGGAATGAGGAATAAAACGGCCATATTCAGGTCGGTTGGCTAAAGGAGGTGTTACAACTTCACTGCTAGTGGAAAGAGTAATGCCTCTACTGGCTCAGCCACAAGAATCTGCCAAGGACGTAAATGCACTGCGCAGACATCTATGCATTGTGCGAGCATCCCCAATAGAAATGCTTCCACCGACACACAAAAAAAGTGCCACATGGACCACCAACAACTGGCTTAAGTGAAATTAAGCCTTTGAATTTGGTTTTCTAAGGTGGAAAAAGGGAAAAAAAGGGAATTGCACCTAGGGTGAAAATTTTCTCTTATACATTTCCCCCACTTTAGCGAGCACAAGTACTAATGAGTGCTCGGTAAAGTAGATCAAGAATAGAGTAGGGTTAGAAAAGTATACCTAAACCGTCGAGGAAGCAGTACTCGGTCTAGCATGCCCGAAGGTGCAGGAGAAGCGAAAGACTCCATAGTTGCTCATAACTATGAAGTTAGAATAAAAAAGCATCTTACAGGCCTACAAACCTGCAAGGAGGCAACCCCCAAGATCTCTTGCATGGAGGAAGCCCCAAGGAAGCGGACTCCATAGATTCAAGAAGTGGCGACACGTCTACCCACAGATAGAACATGTCAAAAAGCAGCAACATGTCTACCCACAAATAGAACATGTCAAAAGCGATGACATGTCTACCCACAGATAGAACATGTCAAAAGCAGCAACATGTCTACCCACAAATAGAACATGTCAAAAGAGGTGACATGTCTACCCACAGATAGAACATGTCAAAAGAGGTGACATGTCTACCCACAAATAGAACATGTCAAAAGCAGCAACATGTCTACCCATAGATAGAACATGTCAAAAGTGGCGACATGTCTACCGACAGATAGAACATGTCAAAATCGGTGACACGTCTACCCGCAAATAGAACACGTCAAAAGTGATTGGCGACGCAGACCATAAAACTTTCAAAGGGGTCCCTCAGGAACCCTTCAAAAGGAGAGGGGTCCACTCAAGTAATGAATTGTTTGAAAGGTAAGGTCTAGTTAGGTTTCCCCCAAGCTAGACACAAAAGGGCGAATGGAATGAGCCTAGTTGGGTTGCCCCCAGGCTAGGCGTGAAAGAATCCATTCGTCATAAAGGCCTTTGAAGGAAAGGTCCCTTGGGAACCCACCATGAGAAGGAAGGGGGGTCTTCTTAAGGGACACACAACTCAAAAGCAGTCATTCTTCTTAGAATGATTTGTCATCAAGGAATCCTTTCGAAACATTTTCACTTTATCAAGGAATTCGAAAGGAAGGATATTCCCCCACATGAGGGGAATTCAAAGTTGTTCCTGCTTTGGAGGAAGGTCTTCAAGTCCTTTCTTTACAAACCCATGATGAAGGAAACATGTTCCGTTAGGGCTCCAAGTGGAGAATGTGATTCTAAGGAAAAATTGTTTTGAAGACTTTCAAGAAAAGATTCGTTGGCAACAAATTCGTTTTCTGAAAATCAAAGTGTTAAAGAAGAGCGTTGTCTCACATAGGAGGGAAAACTCAAGAAAAGAAGAGAGAAAGATAAAAGGAAAGCAAAAAGGAAGAAAACAAAAATAAAGGACATAGGGGTAGCCTAATATTTCGGGGTCATAACTGCTCATAAATATATATATATATATAGATATGTATAATAATAGTATATAAATGAACTGTCATCACCCCCTACTATATCAGACCATGTGAGGAATGCACGAGAAGACAAAGTAAAAACAAAAAATTGGGTCAACATGGAAGAATGATGATACAAATAGAAGAAGGTTCATGACACAAAAACCACGCTTGTATCCAAGCACCAAAAGGGGTGGCAAGGTTCATCTAGGCACACATAGCATGAGTACAGGGGAACACATCACAAAACAAACACACACACATACAAGATCGAGAAAAAGGGCCTCCTCCTAACACTGATCAGCCAAGAGGTCATCCACTTCCCAATCTAGATCCTCATAAGGGGAAGGAGGAGGGGCCTGCAAGGGTGGAATGCTAAGAGGAGGAGCATCTAACCTTCCCACAATAAGGGCTAAGGAAGAGGGCCCCTCAAGGTCCTCTCCACCGAACTCTTGTGGAGTCAAAGTCAGCGATTTCACGAAGATCGTCGACAAGGTCAGGAATTTTTCCATAGAATTAAACATGCATCGCATATGACCACCATGCCTATTCTCAGCGAACGAGGCAAGCTATGCTTGAGTTTCACCACTAAGTTTTCCAAATGACTCGGGAGTGGTGACAAACTTAGGTGAAGTCGAGACTAGTTTTGTCACAAGGACAGAACAAGTCATCACAGGACCACTTTGGGAAGAAGGTGGGATCCTCTTACATCATTTATTGCTAGAAGGACTAGCCTCTACCTCTTTCTTCACTGGAGGAGATGAACTCCCCACAGATGAATCTAGGGGTGTAGAGGAAGAGGAGGAAATAACTGCAACAGATATGACTGAAGTATTAACCATATCCATGGGATTTGGGAAGGGTTGAATATCTAGAACAGACATCAGCAAAGGCGGCTCCACCGAAGGAGTGATAAACACTTGTACCCGTTTAGGGTTAGGCACATTTGAGCTCGCAATGGAAGTCAAGAGCAGATCAAATTGAAGAGGAACAGAAGGAAGGGAGGAAGAAGATGTTGCAGGAGGTCCTAAAATAGGAGCGGTCGTTCCTTCCTCCTTATGTTGTGAGGCATCTTTCTCGGCTAGGAGAGCCTTTCATCGATGCTTGTGCTCTCATGCAAGGTGGTTTCTACAGCTCTTGGAGTTAGAAGTTAGGTCTTGCAAAGGGACAAGAGGTTCCTGCTCAACCATAAGAATGTCTACTATGACTGTTTTAGGCAGAGGAATAGGGTCTTGTATGGGAGCAGTGGGAGCAGGCTTAGGAGCGATAGGAGGAGTCAACTCAAGAGCCTTGGCAATGGGCCTCTTTCCACTCACTGCCTTAGGAGTAGGAGTAGTAGGGGGCCGCAGATCGAATTCTCTTTGAGAACCTTTCTTTATGTCATATAAATAATACCATGGTCCAGGAAATTCATTAGGGAGATCTGTGATCCTAATCTTGGGTCTACGCCAAGGAGGGATCATTGGACTCAGTGGGTAGCCACTGAGTTTTCTTATCCAGTACTCTTCCCAGGAAAGGCGAGAGGACGAAGTAGTTTAGGAAAAGGTCATTTTTTCTTTACCTTTGGGAAAAGGAGAGGGAGTCATCATAAGATTCTCCTCTTTCTTCAAGGAAGAGGGGATGGATGGTACAACCTTCTCTTTTCCTTTGTGAGAAGGAGAGGGAGTCAACGAGGACTTCTCCTTCTCTTTTGGGGATGGATTAGTTGTTAGTACGGGCTCCTTCTCTTCTCGGGAAGGGGGGGTGACTAATTTTTCTATTGTAGGAAGGGTCAGCTTTGGCTCCCCTTTGCCCCCAGTTTTATACTTCATATAGTTCTTATAAAGTAGGTCTGTTCTTAGAGGAAGCAGACCAACTGGGGAGGGTAAAAAGTGATCCAAGGAATATCCACCATGAGATACCAAAGGTTGATATCCGGTATCACGCATTACATGCACGACACCCTCGTGGGAAAACTTCAAAAATTTATGAATAATAGATGCGATCCCATTCATGGAAGCTAACCAAGGAATGCCTAGCTTCACTTTGAACAGGTTCGACTCTGAAATGACATCAAAGACTATGTCAACAGTCCTAGGTCCAACCAGGATGAACAAAGTATTTGATCCATAGGGTTTAAGACTCATACCATTGTGGGTACATATGGTAGATTTCATTTCTTCATATTTTTCCTTTTGTAGTGAATTTAATACTAGTGTTTCTTCAGTAATAATATTCACATGACTTGCGGGGTCTATCAAGACTCCTGTCACAATGTTATCATTGACATGAGTGGGAATGTAGAGGGGTGAAGGTTTATTGTTCAAGGATAAATCCTATGATGTAAATATAATATCCGGCGAACTAGGTGCGAGTGGAATAGTGGAAGTTACCATGACCAAGTTCACATAGGCCTCGGGTTGGGAAATAGAATCAGTGGGATCAAAAATCATGTTAGAAAAATGTAACGGAAACGGGTCCGTATATATCCACAATTCACTATTTTCCTTTGCCACTGATTTGTTAGTGTTTTGTTTGTTTCCATCAAGATGAATGGTATCGTCCTTGATGCGGTATTGTATTTCATGATGCAATCGCATACAACATTTGGTATCATGTCCATTGACACGATGGTACTGATAGTAAGTGCTCCCATCATACCAATTAGGGTAAGGTTCTTTAATAGGCTTAGGGGCATAAAAGTTATGATTTAATCCTTCAACAACTTTGTAAACTTTCGGTTGCATTTGAGGTCATTGTCATCAACAATGGCTACTATATTTGCAACTTTTCCTTTCCTAGAGATTGATACGATGGACTTTCCCTCAAAACGAGAATGTGAAGAGGGTCCCTCGAACTAAGCAACTGTTTGTTGGTACTCTCGTAAAGCTACACATAGATGCACAAAAGAAGGGTACTTCATTAGGGAAAACTTCTCTTGCCAAGGCCTTTGTAAGTTCCCTTTGAATACCTTCTTTACATTAGAATTGGGCAGTTGATATGAGATTTTTGAAAGAAGCATTTGATAACATGCTATAAAATTGGTGATCTTTTCATTGTCTCCTTGCTTACATCGGACAAGATCTGAAAAGGTCATCTTCAGCCCAATGTTGACTTGGAATTGTCTAAAGAATTGATTTACTAGTTGATCGAATGAGAAAATAGAATTGTCTGGCAAGGAACGGTACCACTTGAGTGTTGTGTCCTTGAGGGATTGAGGAAATAGTTTAGCCATCAAGGTGTCATGATGGAATAAGTTGGTGCAGAGAGCATTAAAGGCAGACACACATGTCTGTGGATCTCCCTTACCACCAAACTTCTCAAATTTAGGTATCTCCATTCCTTGAGGGAAGGGAGTGTTCAAGATGGCAATCGACAATGGGCTATGTTGGAAGAAAGGTTGAAAGATAGGTTGGGAAGAGGCCTAGGAAAGGCTCGCTAACTGGCTTTGTATCTTACCCATCTTCTAAAGTAGAGTGTTCAAAATAGGGTCTTTAGAAGATGAAGGGCTAGAGGAACCTCCTCCAAAGCCACTGCCAATTCTACCTCCAGAACCACCACCAGTGTGACTTCCACTAGAGCCACTACCAAAGCCGCCGCCGCCAGTAGGGCTTCCGCTAGAACCACCGCCATGACCTCCGCTAAAACCACCTCCGCCAGCACTTCCTCCACTACCAAATCCACCACCGCTACCAAAGACTACACCACCCATTCCGCCAAGACCTCCACCACCGGAGGTGACAGAAGGGGTAAAGCTAAAGCCCAACGGGACCTTATTCACCTTGATAGTTTTTGGTTTTTTAGGGATGGAAGGGATACTAATGGAAGGGACTGCATCGACTATGTAGACAGAGGTGGGAGGCATTGATACCCATTGTTGTTTCTCATGTTCTTCGAAGGTGACTCCCTATGCAAAGCTAGAGTTGCTCGAAGGGGTGTACGCGTCGGTAATACTAGAGAGACTACTTAGAAGCTCCACACCTATTTGATCTTTACCCATCATGTGTTTTAGTTCACTAGCAACTTGAGCAACTCTAGCCATCTTCAGATTTCTTTCCAAATGATTTTCAAGGTCACCCAACCCTTTTGCAAGGGTAGACACATATTTAGCAAGGATTTGAATGGCCTCATGCTCATCCACCGATGATGGTGTAGGAGATGCAGGAGGAGTGGGAATGTGATTGGTTTCATCAGTGAACCCCATCTCATTCCTTGATAATTGCTCCTATGCAGCCAAACTAATAGCGGGGCCAAAGAAAAGACCTATAGAGAGACCAAGTGAGACCTTTGTCCTATCCATCGGGAGGTGTCGTACACTTCTCCTCATGATATGCCTAGAAATTATGGTCTGGGTTGTGATAATCATAAACCTTCACAACACTCGAGCTCACAACAACCATTAAATATCCAAGGGAAGTTGTTAACACCAACGGATGGATAGATGTTGATTCACGTTGGGTTCACCAAAAATGTAAGAGAGGGGGACCACCACGTGCAAGACCCCAGGTCATGGAGGGTCAAGACGCGAGAGGCTACCCTAACTTACCTCAGCTTAGTGCAATGTTTAGGGTATACGAGGCAAGGGTAACGAGGGCCTTGGGCCTCTCAGTTATTCTATAGGCCCGAAAGGTAGGAAAAGGCTAGGCAAGCTGGTTTCTAGGTCTAACACTATGTCTCAGAAAGCTCTTTGTTTGAGGGTAGAAGCACGATCTTTGGACGACAGCGTGATGCACTGGTGTCTCAAAAGTGTGATGTCATTTGTATGGCTAGATAGTGAAAAAGATGCAGTTAAGCCAACAAAACTAGCTAACGGCCCAGCTGACTAACTAAAGGGCCAAAATGAGACAACTAAGTAAAATAAGTAATCTCTAATATTGTAAAGTAAATATGAAAGAGTGATGAAAAAAGGGAGAACCTCACTAAGGAACTTGTTCGTTAGCTGATTCTCCAAGAAGCACGCCCACCTACATACAACAAGAGGGAAAATGTTGGGTGGCTGTATAGGGGTCTGCCTTAATCAGACCCCCATTTAGGTGTTTCCACCACCATTGACAACCAAAGGAATGAGATAAAGAAGTAATAATTCCACTTATAATTCCTTATCCACCTTTCGTTTTTCATCATCCCCATGTTTGGAGAATCAAAGATATGTTATACTTTGCATGTCGAACTTGAAACCTTTTTCTGCATTGGTGGACATTTTTTATGGATGGAAGTCCCTTTTCAATTTTACCCCATAGTTTCTCTGACTAATGGAGTTTTATATGGATTATTTACTTTATTTTGATTTGGCATCCATTTGAATTTTATGTGTCCATTTTGATTTTTTGGTTCTTTAGCTTCAATGATGTTCTTTTTTTCTTCATACAATTTTTTATCTTGTTGGTCCCCATCAATTGGTGGAAAGATGTGAGGATGACGATTCATGGCACGTATGGTTGAAGTGTTAGCAACAATTTCATCATAAGGAATCTTCATGGCTCCCATGTTGATGTTTGAATTAGGTAAAGTTACCCCCCGTATTATGGAGGTATCATTGAAATTATTAGATTCTTTGATTTTTGAATATCTCATACCTTGTTGTTTAGGATTTTCAACCATCTGTACAAGTTTTAGGATATCATATTCATGTAGCTCTAATATTTCTCTTTGAAAATGCATCTGCTAACAAACTACAACTGAATATGGTTTATCATGGAAACACAACACTACTTCTATGCTCTGCTAGGAATGTTCAAAGGTAGTAGTAGAGACATTGGATCCTAATTTTGATGATTCACAATCGATGTAGGAATCTTCTTCATGGTCATTTTCTTCCTATCACCATAAAGTTATATGAACTCTATTGTTGCTTGATCATTTGTAAAGATGTAGAGAGTAGGAGACTCTTGTCCTGAAGGAAGATCATATGTGTGTCCCTTAGACGAAAGCATCTCATGGGTAGATGTAGGAGTGATTGGTGTATGGATATGGTCATCATTTGTGAAATCTTGTATGGATTGAAAGATACCCATTAGATCATGATAGTATCTTGAGGATGTGGACTCTTGGTCTTGACTCGTTTTAGAGCAATTATAGTTAATGGATTGAAAATACTATTTATATAATGATAGTATTTTGGAGATATAGATTCTTGATCTTGACTCAGTTTGGAGCAACTTTCATTATAATCGGGATTTTGTTCTTGACATGGACCTTGGGTTGATGGTGGAGTATGGATAGAAGACTCTTGGGTGAAATTGATGCATTCAAATGATGTGATAGAAGCTTCTCTCAATGGTACTTCTTCAATGTGTCCTATTATGAAGTCGTATGAGGGGGATATGTTGCTATTTGAGACATATTTAATACCATCATTTTACTATAGAACATTGTTAGACACTATTGAATGGTCTTGATTGTACGTTAGGAAAGTATCTTGATAAATTTCTAACTTCTCATCTTGTGAAGAATGAGTATTAAGGAACATACACATCGGATCCCTAGATATGTCCTTCTACATTTTCATAGGCATAATTCACATTATTATAACTTTTTTCCATTATATTTTAATTTCCCATGGTAATGCATTTGATTTTTATAGATTCCTAGATCTTTTTTTCCAGAGTTTCAAAGTTGTTGATCAATGTTTAATTCTCCTTGATCGATAAGGTATTGTATGAGATGCTTCAATTTTACACATTTTTTTGTAACTTTGTGATCTTTTGTTCTATGATATTGGTAAAAGTCATTGTCATTATATCATGAGGGTTTTATTTGTGGTTCAGGATAGTTTTAGAATTTGGGAAGTTCTATGTGTTTTGATTGGATTAATTTTTTTAGGACCATTTCAATGGACTCCCCTAAGGGAGTGACTTGGCATCGAGGAACATTATTAGGTCTTAATGGTGGTGGTCCTCTTGGAGGATTGGTGTTTTGTATGATTTTTTGTTTATTTGGTTGAGAATGCGTGTTTATCATAACTTTTGCATCAACAACAGTGTCATTAGTTACATTCTTGTTTTTGGCCCATATACAAGGTTTGTCACTTGAACTAGATGGTTGGTTGTTGTCCTTATAGATTTGCATTGATCCTTTGGCAATGAGTTCTCTTTCAATGTTTAGACCTTTTGTGATGAGCTCTTCAAAGGTTGATATACATTGCATGTGTATTTGAAAAGTGAGTTTTGTGTTTAGATTACTTGTAATGATTTCTACTTGTTGTTTCTATGGAATGGACCATTTACACTTTCTCACCTTATATCACCATCTTTGTAGGAAGGAGGAAAAAATTTCTCCTTTGTTTTGTTTGAGAAGATATAGTTCATATAAGGTGATTTTTGCATCAATATTGTAGGAGAAATGAGGTACAAATTGATCTATGATATCTTGAAATATTTTGATTCCGGGTGGTAGATGTGAGAACCACTAAATATCTTGTCCACCCAAACTACATGGAAAGAGGTGCATAAGATATGAATAGATATATGATACCTCCATGCAAGCTACGTAAAACTCTCGTATATACTCTTTAGGGTTATCACATCCTTTGTATTTCTAAAACTTTAGTATTTCAAAGTTTAGGGGAAAGGGTAACATTTTTATGCTTCAATCAAATGGATAAGGATATAAGTATTAGATGGCATATGATTTCTTAATCTTTTCCATTTGCATATATGGATCTTTTATGTCAACATTTGAATTTGTGAGGATATATTTGTAGGAGGAATGTTTGATGGTGGATTATAAGTGTTGTATTGATTTAGGTCTTAATATGGAGGGGGGTTTATGTTGTATGGATTGTAAGGAGTTTGTTGTGGTTGGGGACCTTTTTGATATTGGAGATTGATTTGTGGAAGAAGAGGTACATTGTAAGGTCCATATTGGTGTTGAGGGATGATGTTTAGTTGGGGATTTTGTTGTTGACATTGACTGTATGATGGATGTTGTGAATTTTTTTGAAACTTTTATTGTGTAAGCAATTGTTGTTGGGAAAATAATTGTTGTTGTGCAAAAATTTATTAATAAGCAACATTTTGTTGTTTTGGTGTTAGTTTTTTTGTTGTGAAGTAATGTATTGATTATTTTGTTGTTGTTTTGGTTTAGGGGTGTATTAATTTTGTGGGTTAATGTTTTGTGGATTGATATTTTGTTGAGGGGGGTGTTGATAGTGTTGTGGAATAATATTTTGTTGAGGGGGTTATTGATGTGGTTGTTGATATTAAGGTTTAGGTTGATATTGAGGTGGTTGTTTATGTTGAGGTTGAGGTTAATGTTGTGGTTGAGGTTGAGGTTGAGGTTGATGTTATGGTTGTGGTTGTGGTTGTGGTTGAGTTTGAGCATGTATGTTTTGTGATGGTGGTGTGGTAAATGGATTGATCCCATAGTTCATCATATTTGGATTTGGTATGTTGGGATTTGGTTGGTGTATGTACATGGGTGGATTGTTTGTGTTTTGAGAGCCTAGATTGGTTGGAGTCCCTAGACCTTGAATGTTGTATAATGGATTGACATATTGATTTGAAATTTTGTTTGATATGTTCCTTGTAAAGTGACTGTAGGATTACCTAGTACATTTGTGGAAGGAGGATTTGGAAATTGTTCAATGATACTATGTACCAAGGGATTATTTCCTTGTGGATGATTTCTTGGTCCAAAACTTGAAAATTTTGTGCCCCTAAGTTGATCAAAATCAAAATCTGAGGGGACTTCAGTACCGTATTGTGAAATTTTTAATAAGTATAGGTTTTGATCAATATTTAACATAGCTTCTATTGACCTAGCAAGAGATGGGTCTTGTGTCATCTCTAATATCTATTTGGGAGTAAAATCTTGGAGTGTGGTGGATCTCTTTCCACCATCTTGGAACATTGTTTTTTTTCCCTTGGTGGTGTTTGTGGTCGCATTTTAGTTGGCAATGGAATTTCATTCTCTTTAGGAGCAGTTTTGGGTATTCCATAGGTTTGATCACTAGCACTTGTGGTAGTGGGGACATTTGAACCACTAGGTTTTTCCTCCATTTTCTTTTTATATTGAGATCACATTGTGGTCATAAAACTTTTATGAAGATGTTTTTGTTGGGATATTTGAGTTGCCTTGAATTGGCCTAGTAAAGACACCTTAAGTGACTTTGGACCAATGATGAAATTTATTTGGATGAATGGAGGATGTGAAACCTTAAATTTGTAAAAAGTTTGTTTTGATTAAATCTCTTGTTTAAAATGATTTTGGGGATGATCCTTGCTTGTACAAGACAAATGAGACTAAGCTAAGGAGGATGATAATGAGATTCACAAACTTTGGGAGTAGACTAATGACTCCAAAGCAAGTTAACTCACAATGTTTTGAAACATTCAACTAGAAATAATTGAAAGAAGATAGTTTTTTTCAAGCAAAGAGCTAAACTAGGAGATGAGATAGAGATTTGAACCAAAAGTGGGCAATGTCAAATTTAAGGTTGTTGTTTTGAATGGAGTGGTTGTTTGGTGGTGTTTTGTTGAGTTTGATTTGATCCAATAATAGTTAAAAGATGTTTCAAATGAAAAGTATAAAGTGAACTAGTGATGTGAGATGAATATGGAAACATGTATGTTTGTAGTTGTTTTAGATGACTAGGAGGACTACAAGCGTATTATACATGAACCTCAACTTTTCTAATGTTTTATGTCAAAATTCAAAATTTGGAAAATTGTAGGGTTCTATATTTTTAGCTGATAGTCAGAAGCATTGAGTTATAGTTAGAAGCTTCAAACTATCTATAACAAAAGCATCAAAATATCTATAAAATCACCGATTTACAATAGAATCGTCACATTGCTCAAATCAAAAGCATCAATTTGTAAAAATGTTGATTTACTCTCAAACAAAAGTGTTGAAATGCACAAAGTGTTGATTTGCAAATAGAAATGTTGTTTTGATAAAAAAAAGAAGTGTCGGGATGGAAACAAAGGTGGTGTAGGATGATAGTCAAAGCATCACTTTGACTTAGAGGCTAAATTTGGTAAGTTTGACTTCGGGTTTTTGAATTTTTGAAGTCTAGTTTACGTTTAGTTGATCTCACAAGTGATACATAGAAAAAAAAAATGTACTTGACTTACTCTTGGTAACAAGGTTTAAAGCCTAAAGGCCAAATGGTGTCACTAGTAGAGAACATACTGAATACACTTGAAAACAAGCACAACTTAGTTAATCAAATAGGTGTGTAAACTTGTAGTAAACCCACCTCACAATTAAGTGATAAATACTCCACAACATTGGATAGAAAAAAAATTATTTATGAAAGCAAATATTTACCCTGAGAAGTTATAAATAACCAACCCAAATATTTCCATCTACTTAAGGGAGTACATGATGAGTAGCTTCGGGCATTGATACTTGTACCCTACACTACAAACAAGCTACAATCAAACGGATCTTAAGATTCTAGATTAAAAAAAAAAATGTAGTGGGGGTCTACCGTGAATAGTGAGCTCATTTATAATTCCCAAGTTGAGAGGGGTCTCCTCTCTACTCATCACCTCCCTATCTTGGTAGATTGAGGTTCATCGGGCTTAGCTTGAAGGGCATTGGCCACACCTTGGGGTACAACTTGTGTTCTCCCCCCTTTATATAGCCCACCAAGAATCGTGCTTGAGATCAAAGAATGGGGTGATGAGGTCCCCAAGCAAGTCTTTACTTGAAATAAATTTAAATAATGATGTTTATGATCCCCAAGATCATTCTTAAGAGTTGCAAGGGGAGATCATATGTAAACATTAATCCTTAAGGTGTACATAATAGATTGCAAGTTAATGGTGTTCCTGATTTTCAAGATCACACTAGGTGCAAGGAAAGAGAATACACACACATAAACTTACCAACCACATCAAAGAATTTATTTTAGGTGCACTAAAATAAAATGTGAGATTTATCTTGTTCAATTTTAGGTACACCAAAATAAAACGAAGTTGTATTTTTTATTTTTAAGCCCAAAACTAAGTGTGCAATTTTTTTGTTCTGTTTAGGTACACCAAAAGAAAATGATACTTGTATTATTCATTTTAGGCACACCAAATGAAATTTGAAGTTAATTTGAAGTGCACCAAAGATAAGTTTGAGTCATAGATTAAATAAAAAAAACTACAACACAAATTTGAGTATTTTATTGCATTTCAATCTTCTTCCATTGATTGCCACAAGCTACTAACTATTAGTTCTAATAGATAAGATCAAAAAGATAGAGAAATGTTAAGGCTAGTCAATAAAAAGATCTCAAATCAAATTGCAAATCTTAACAGAACAAATGTGTTATTTTACTTGACAAAAGTGTTAGAATTTTAACAAAAGCATCGCACTATCACTCCACACAAGTGTCAACCTTTTGCAGAAGCATTGAACTTTGAGAAAAAACATCGATCTTTCCTACAAGTAAATAAAGAACAGTTAAAATAAAAGTGTTGCATTATGACAAAAGTGCCAAACTTCTGACAATCAAAAGCATCATAATTTTTTAGATGTGTTTCCCTTCTACAAAAGCACCAAAATTCATGCAAATAGATAGAACAATAAATAGTCAAAAGAGTCAATATTTAGATAGAAGCATTCAACTTTGAACTACAGATGCGTCAATATTTTGCAAAAGCATTGCATTGTCACTAGTAGAATTTGAAAAATAAATGACTACATGACTAAAACTTTTAATCACGATAATTAAAAATGACTAAATTCTACTAATTTTTTGCAACACAACTATAAATGACTAATTTGATCGTTGGGTAAAAAACACAACTAAATAATTAGTCACACAAATAAAAATTAGACAATATGAAATTAAAGTGAGACGTGCAAAGTTAAAAGTTTAAGGAAAGACTCACATTTAAAAGCAAAGAGAAGTTAAACTTGAGGTGGGTGCCAAAAATATGGGCGCCAAAAATGGAGGAAGAGAGAGAAAAACAGAGAAAGCTCATGCTAAGGAGGGGATTTAGGGTTTGTGCAGCTGCATGGATGAAGGTTGAGTAAAAGGAGCCAACAAGGATGACCAAGAATAAAAAAAGGAGCATGTAGTGAGTGAACTATTTATCATCTCCAGTCCCACATGAAGGAGCTTGACAAATTTCAACTTGCATTCAAGGCCCAAAAATTGTAGTTTCTAAATGGTACGCCCTTTATATTTATGAAATCATATGTTTTATGAATATCTAGAAGGCCTTTGTTAACCTTTAGCAATGAAGCTTTGAGATATTTTAAAAAAACAATTAGGGGTTTTATGGTTTAAGCTAGATGCATTGTGAAAATAAGACAAGAGAAATATGTGTTTGAGGGATTTAGATACAGGAAAAACCATAGGAAGCCCTAAAACTAAATAACCTGAAGTTACATTATGGTTGATGAATAAATAAGAATGCAAATAGAGGTTAGTATAATCAAATCCTCCATCCACGGTTGTTGGTATCATGAGAGTATCAAATGCATTATGAAGAAATGGCATGAAAGGAAAATACTAGTCTTTGAAACCCTCTCAAGTTGTAGCATGCTACAGGAGCAACTTGAGGATCATATGGTTTGGGGAAGTTAAAAGAAGAAAGACAAAGATGTTTCAAAGCCTAGGCAGTAGGGTTTTAAGGGTAATGTCAAGACAAGGGCACAGACATAGTCACAAAGCCAGGAGAAAGGATAGTCATCCTCAAAGACCACATGACATTCATCATGCATATAGGGTAGTGCTAATGAAGAGATCAGATAACATGATGTGGGACAAGTCTAAGTTTATGAGGGTTTCAGTAGACAAGAATAATGATGATGAGACAGATATGAGAATTTAGAGGACATACATCTAGAAGGGTGACATTCATTTACAAAGAAGACAATGATTGTTGTTTAATAAAGACCTTTTATTGGAAACCAATGATTGTGCAACAGATCATAATACAAAACATAAAGTGTTAGCGATTTGTGTTAATGACAGTCCAAGGCAATCCTTTAGGCATGATAGTCCTAATAATAATACAATGGTTAACCATAATACAAAAGGGGAATAAAAAGGAATTAACAATCACAGTCAGAAGTTTGAGTTTAAAGGACAGTAAACAATTGAAATCAGGACCGTTATATAGAAAATAGATAGTGGTAGTCAAGAGAGGTTTGTGCTAAGTAAGGGGTCATGCCCATCAAGATAGTTATAAACAAGACAAGACTAGAAGGCAATCAACCTCATTAGGGTAGTCCATTAAAAAGTAGCAATCTTCAAAGTTTAAAATACAAAGCAAGACCTTTGAAGATAGACAATGAGAGGATCCTCAAGCACAGTCACCAAAAGGCAGCAGTCCTCAAGGTTTATAAACAAAGCTACTATAAAGCATTAATTGAGGACATTCATTGATGCTATTATAGGACTATCAGACTAAATATAGTCAACATGGTGAGAATAACTGATAGTTAGCTCAATGCAAGGGGTTTTAAGTGTATGATGACAATGAAGGGGGTATATGACAGCTAGCTAGAAAATGGTGACTATCACAAGTTTATAAGACAGTCCATTAATGTTGGAATAAGATGACTTCAACGGCAGTATAAATCATTATTTTATGGATTGATGAGTATCTAGATAATAGTTTGAAATTGCTTAACATTTGTAATTCGTTGGATACTAAGACCTCAAAGCTTGAATATTCAAACTCTCAAAATGAAAAGGAAAATTCATGTAAGCATTAGCAATCATGTATACTTCTAGGACAAAAATTCAAAAGGAAAAGGGTGCAAAGCCTGATGACTTTGAGGATTTTGTGGCTCGGGTGAGGATCAAATCTTGTTATGCATACTTATCTTTGATGCAAAATGTATTAAGTTTCTTTCATGTTGTTGTAACTACCCTTCACTCTATATTGCAACTTTTTGCAGAGTATTTAGTGATCAAGTTATTCTTTAAAAGAAATTGCAACACAAAATATGTATGGTCAAAAGTTTGGTTTTGTTTTCCTTTTATTTCTCATGTTTCTTTCATATTAAAACATATGAACACTATAAAAATGATTATCAAATAAATGGATCCTACATCCAGCCTAGATTTGCTCATATTGCATAATGCTCAACTAATGTAAATCATTTGTTCAAGTAACATTTATCAAAAAAAAAAAAAAAAAATTTCTACCAGATTCCTTCTAGAGAATATGCTTACAAACTCCTCCCATGTAAAATATATCTGATCTTGCAAGTTTTCTAACTTTATTTAAATTAGAAAGTATACCACCCAAGCTAGTATATGGATCTAAGTTTCTTCTATTTTCGTTTCAATTTCCATATCATGTTCAATTATAGTTGGTTGCTTAGTTAGATGAGTGAAGAACCATTACACATTTAATAGAAACGTGAGATGGTAATGTCACTAGCAATAGCTCTTCATTTTTCCTTGAGTAGCCTGGTATAATACATATGATCATCATGCTGACTATAAGAAGCAATTTTTCATATTCCCATTGGCCAAGTTCATAGATGAATTGTGTTGTGTGAGACTTTCAATGCAGGACTGCAAATGTATTTATCAATAATCAGGATGGAGCAATGGTTCAAAAAGTTTTAAACAGATCATTTAACATAGCGTTGACTTGATTAGAATTAAATTCCTTAAAAAAAATGACTTCTAGATTAGTTACTGAGTGATTCAATTTGCCAATCTGATTCTTGACCTATGTTGTGAGGTTTCAGATGGCATGACACTTATTGAATAGTTTTCTGGGGCATGTGATTGTTTATTTTTCCAGTTTTGTTTTAGTGCATGGTGAACTTATGATTTTGATGTATGGTTTGCAGTTGAGTTTACAATCAATTTCAAAATTGAACTGTCATGCACAATTACGAGTAAAGTCTGCTCAATTGTGCCAATCCCATAATTAATTACAAAATCTCTTTTGGGTTTGCAAAGGATTGCAAAATCCTAAATCTAGCCTAGGTGTGGTCATATCACATTAATTCTCAGCTGATGTAATTCATTTTTTCTCAAATAATATAAGATACGTTTATCCAGATTAAAAAGACATTTCTACTAGATGTCTTTCACAAGAGAATATGCTTTTGAACTCCTCGCATGCAAAATGTATCCGATCTCACAAGTTTTATATCTAAGATTTATCTAGATTCGAAAAGCATACCACCCAAGCTTAGTACAATATTTTGTACCTATCAACAGCTTTGAAATGTCTCATTTTCTTTTCATGGTTACCAACTTTAATAATTGTTTTCAATGTATGGGGCGCTATAGTTCCAGGATGACCTGTTTCATGCTTGCCATTGTTTATTTGATTTGCAAAAGTAATAAAACTGGATCTGAAATGAAAAGGTAAATACAACAGAACTTAAAAGCCAAATTACAAGAGAAAATCCTGGATGACTAAGACCACCAGGTTGAATGTCTGGATTAATGCCTACTAACAAGAGCCTGCGAAACTATAGATTTCTTATTTATAGTTGTAAGCGACAGAGAGGACAATCATGTTACCTTAAACCACTTTATTCTCAATGATGTTGCACCAACTTTGTAAATCCTACTGCAGCTGTGAAGTGAAAACTTTGCCAGTTAGGTGATTCTCCATACCCACACGTTGATGTTAGCTTGTATCTACAGCAGCAGCAGCTCTGCTGTAGTTTTAAGCGTACGCCTTATTTGATTTGGAGAACACTAATCAGGAGCTAAAGAGTGAACTCGAAGATTTGTATATCATCAAAGCCTTCGCAAAATTTTTGCACAACCACCGCAACACCGCACGATTGTTGATACGGGGAAAGCATGTTGAGTCACCCGCTCTCCCACGGGCATGACTTAAAGAGTTTGCGGGAGAGCGGGTGACTCAACATGCTTTTCTCGCATCACCGCGAAGGCCCAACAACAACCGTGCAGAAGTTTTTGTGAAGGCTTTGGTAATCCGAAGTGGAACTTGCAACTACAATATCTAATAAAAATCCACTTCCAAATATGCTTTTGATGGATGTTCATATCCTCATCCAAAGCTCCAATTCACACACAGGCAAGAAGGACGCTTTCAAAGGTTGAGGAGTTGGGCTTTACACCCACTGGTTGCATTTTCTTAAATTTTTCTAAGGACTTTTCAGAAAAACCCATTTTGAACATATCATTTAATCACGGCATTCCATGATATCACATTTCTTTGAGGATTTTTTGAAACAGTTCACTTGCCTTGTCTATGCTTCCACATTTTCATGTATGTCTAGCAAGGCACTTGTAACTACAAAATATGACAAAAAAATCCTTGTTATTCTTTGATGGATGTCCCTTCATTATTATTGGATATCTGATGTAGTGCACATTATTATAGTGCAAGCCTATTTTTCAGATTGTTTCATTTAGCATCACCAATATTCTCTACAAGAACATTGTCCCTGTTTAAAATGATAGAAATGCTTCACATCTCTCAGAATAATTTCTCTTGCAACAATCTTGGAGATGAATTTAGATGCGGTGTGAAAATCATAACATACTCGAAGGTTCTTAAAAACTCTAATAGTTGTACCAAGGGCCATGTTTAACAAACCAAATATAATTTCTAACTTTTCACTATGGTGGCAGATAAATGATTTTTTTCTTCTATTCCACAGCATTAAGTAAAAGTCTTGAATCTAGAAATACCCTACTACTTTCATTTGCCAAGCCAATTTCTCCAATTTTGCATTGCTCTCCCATGTTTGTGGATGTGATTTGTCTCCTATACAAAAAAGCATGTACCATTTTATGCCCTTCAATCTAACTACATGCAGGTATCTTTTGAATTCCTCTATCTTTCATCAATCTCCTTACTATTTGAACCTCACCACACCACACCTGCCCACTTTTGCACATATGTTTTAGAGGAGAACATAAGATGCAGCATTTTTTGGATCCAACTAAAAAAGCAGTGTTGTTGGAATACTCAGCTTATATTCATATATGATCCACAAGCACCAAAGGTTTAACTAACATTTTAGTAATAATGTTTAGGGTGTCCTCAAGATAGCCAACACGGGCACAAAGGTCAACCGTGCACACCTAATGATCAACTATATATGTAATGCAATAAGGGTTACTAACGTGTGAAGTATGTGCAGCCCTCATCCACTAAACCTTCATGACTGCATGCATCTAGAACACAAGAAAAGCTTACAATGTCGGTGTTCCAGAGTGCTTCATTAATTCAAATATTTTGAGAGCTTCCTTGCAAAATCCATTTTGTGCACATTCTTCAATCATATCATTTCATATCAAAAAATTGGTGGCCTTACAGTGACTAATGTGCTATGCCAGTGGTTTTGCAATGTTTGAAAAAGGATATTGTATGGTGCATAGTGCAAGTGACATGGTTGCTTTACTGATTTGGTTGCATGTCTTCCTTTGATGCACAGTTTTCTTGGTTTCATTCATTTTGGTATAACAATAACCATTGAAATATTGGAACATCAATTGAAGAAAAGAAGATTCTTTCATAGGCATGGAAAATAGTTACTACCCGTGGACAAAGATTCTTTCCAATCACATACATTTTTGGGGGATACCATGTTGGAGGAAGGGTTTAATGAACTTGATCAAAGTTTTGATCATTATATATAACTGTGGCTTGAGCACAGGGTAGAGGTTAAAAAAAATGACTCAATGAATCTACAATTCATAGTGAGGATTCAAGGAAAAACAATGGTTCAATACCTTTGTCAAGAAAATTCATAGTGAGGGTTTGCAAGACAGTGTTCTAATACTCTTGCTAAGTGTATACATTAAGAGAGAGATTCAAATGACAGAGGAGAAGGTTATATAATGGTTTTGTTTTTAGATTATTCATGGTATCCTTGCAATGGACTGAATATGTTCAGGTGACAAGTTTGTTTGAGTGTGAATGTATTGTGTAAACCCTTATAACAGTGCTCAAGTTATGCAAATGTTCATGTGAATGGAGTTTAGTATTTTCAAGGGTCTACGATTATCATAAGTGTGAAGATCATTGTGTTGCATTTACTTGTGCACAGAGAAGAGAATTGAATCACAATACTACATAATGCCATTGTATTATTGTGTTCTTGGAGTGTGTTTTGCTTTGGACAGTAGTATGCTCTTACTGAGATCATTAACACTTGAAGGTTGAGTGAATTTGTCAATATTCATGTGACAAAGGTCTTGTGGTGTGGTGCAGGAGCACCATTAAGTAGATTTTGTTCATCAAGACAAATAAGGAGTATATTATAGGCTTTAATGAATTATGTATTAGAATAAGGTCATGAGACCATTTTATCATGTATTTGATCATATTTGATGATACTAGGTGTTTAAGTGGGCATTTTAGTTGACATTTGCAAAAATTGCATTTTTGGAAAAGTTGTCAAAACAATAAAGTTGTAAGAGTTGCTTTTGTGGGATATGAACAGTCACAAGAGTTTAAAAGGCAGTTAGAGGGAGTTAGAGAGGTAGTTGGTTTAGGAAAAGCATAAATATGGGAAAGTCCAACATTCTAAGAAGTTTTTTTCAAGATTTGAATGAAAAACACCAAGTTTCAAGACAGATTTTTTTCAATCTTTCCAGCACTGTGCAAACCCATACTTGTAAGGGTGTGTTGATTAAGTATCCTCTTGTTTTAGACAGGGACATGTGCTAATACACTTAAATTGCATTGATCTTGAATGCCTTACATTACTTTTGTAGTGAGTTTACTTCAATTTCCTTGTTGCAGCCGTGTAGCCCTGTTTTAAGGGTTATGAAGTTCTCATAATGTAACAAGCCCATTCCACCTACTGTTGAACATGTATCTCGTTGGGATGGGCACATACTAACTGTTTTGGGTGTGTACAAGGTCTGAGAAAGCTAGGGAGTGTAAGGCCAACCTTTATGTGACTGTTAATATTCTGGTATTCCTTGGCGTATGCTTCAATATGGGCTAAATAAAATATATACATGGTGAAAATTCATGGATGTGTTGATGTTACCAACTATATTGGTGAATTATATGGGTTAATTCTTCCTTGAACTTGTGTAGCAACTTAGTTTTGTTAAGAGAACTGTGCAGGAATCCGTTTATGATTTGACTGTCTAGGAGACTAATAGCCCCTGGGTTTTGTTACATGTTTTGAATCGTGATGACGCTAATGAATGCTATGAGTAATACTAGGGAACACGGATTATTTAAACTTGAAATGAATGATTGTTGTGAGCTATTTAATTATTAATATGGAAGTATGAAACTGTCATTGTTGACCTAGTTCGGGATTGTGGGTGAGTTCTTGAGAATGGACTACTTTCAGGAGACAAGGTAAAATGAATTTAGATGAGTAAAAGATGAAGGCTAACATAGCATTAAATCTTAGTTCAACAAGCGTACTAATGAGTTGAATGTCCTTGATGAAGATGTTACGGATGTTAGGTGTGGGAGATTTAAGAGTTTTCAAAATAATTGAAAAAAAGTTGCCACCAAGCACGTGTGATGCAAGTCAAGGTAACACTAATTAAACACAATACCAAGGTAAGTATAAGTGGTAAGGGTATACATAATATATTTCATTTTTTGATAATGAGAGAATTGTTGAAGATTAATTTGGGAAGTATAAACTAACGGTTGTGATTTCATCATAAATAGGATGAGTATGAATTAATTATATGAATTTATTTTTCATCAATTAAGTTAGGGAATTAATCTTAAAGATATCTGAAATTAGATGTATATTTGATATGTATCTACTAATGTTAAAGTTGTACAAGAAAAAAAAAATCAATGAGAGGAGAAGGGAGAGACATCAAAACCCTATGAAAACACTTCATTTGTTGAAGTTGTTTGTTATGTTTGATGTTACTGTGATAATGTTATATTTTTGAGTTATCTTTAATATTTGGGGGCATTGTTACTTATTCTATTTAATTTGATATTCTTTTGGGGGGAAACCATGTGTTAAGAAAAGAGTTCACTTGATCATTGTTCAATAGAAGGGTATATTTTCAAGTGAGTTAAAAAGTGTGTTTAAATGTTAAATTTTGTTTATATTTATGTTTTTTGAAGCCTTAAGAATATGCCTAAGGGTTGGACACCTTTTGAAGCCAATAAAATGTGAGTTTTTTACCATTTTTATTTCTCATTTTTAAAAGTGACGGGATTTAAGTTTAGGGTTTGGGTTTTATATTATTTTATTCATCATTGGGGGGATTAAAAAAAAAGAGAAGGGAGAAAATGAGAGGAATTTTTCTTTTTGGGGTGAAAAGTGGAAGAGCTTGGTAAGAAGGTTTGGGGGGAGGAATGAGGAAGTGGAAAAATTAGCATATGGAGTAAGCAATGAAAGAGCTAAGTCCTTGAACCCCCTTGTGCCATGAATGGATGATTGTGTCTTCTTATGTTGTTAAAATTTTGGTTGTGATCTTTTGTTTATTTGTTTGAAATTCTTGTTGCATATGGCTGTAAAATTTGTGGAGTTTTGTGAAATGGGTAGTTCAATCCTTGAAAAGTTGTGGATAAACTATTATTGAGTGAGTAGTTGCAAATATTTGTATAGGTGTTGTATGAAAAACTTTTTGTTGATTTTTTTTCTTCCTGCTGAAAATTGGGTTGTTATATCTATTATTGTCTTGTGGGGTTGGCCAGAGCCTTGAGAGGCTTGATGATGCCAAAATGGATGGGTGGAGAGCTGGCTCCCCTCATTGACATGCTGTCCAGGAAACTCCATTACTTTATTTTTCTTTGAGATGGGTTATAAAGTTACTTCATGCAAAAGTATGTATGTCTTTGTTTTCATTGTATTGCTGTTCATTCTCAAGATGAAGTCACAAGTAAAAATATTGTAAAAACCCTTAGATTTGGGTTATTAAAGAAGACGAAATGTTCCGAATTGTTAGAAAAGATCTTATTGAGCTTCTTGTCTCATTCTGGTTAAATGGTAAAGTGCATAAATAAATGAGATAACTGTTAAAGATAGAAGCTGTAAATTTTACAATACAAAGGAGAAAGAAACTTACTTTTCTCCTTTTTAATTTAAGGAATCTGAACTTGTTCATATACTTCTAAATTATTATTATTGCGTATACACTCACACATCTTTTTGAAGTATATTACTGCAAATATTATAGCTTCTCTTATTTTATCAGAGAAATAAACACCATTCATATCATGTATATAAACCAGTTAAATATCTGCTATATAAAAATATATATATATTTTACACAATATTGCAAGTGAAATAAACTTTCCAATATGTTTAAATGATTAGTTATATTTAACTAAGTCAATAATTAAGCATTTAATTTGTTACAATTATTTAATAATATTTTATTATAATCAGATTTTAAGACTTGTTTTGAATAGTATTGAACAGTGTTAAGAGTTTGTTTTAAACTACCATATACATAAATATATATAAATATATAATTTCTTCTTTTAAAAAAAAGAGATTAATAATAAATTTTAATTTTATATATATATTGGCCGACCCTGTGAGGGTTGAAACCCCAAACAAGTGCTCTCCTTACTGTAAAGGGTGCTGCCCAAGGAGGTCTGCGGTAGCCGAGCAACTGCTCAATTACAACAACAAAAAATATTTTAAAAACCTTCTTATTTATGCAAAAATTAAATAAAATAATAACATCATAATTGTTACTGCCGTTAGCAATGAAATGCGACTGCTGTATAAATAAGTAAATGGAATCAAAAAATAATAATGATCTACTGTATAAATAAATAAATGATTTGTTGTATAAGACACAAAAGAGGAACAAAATAAATAAATGAATGATCTGCTGTACGAGGAACAAAAATAAATAAAATAAATGATCTGTTGTGTAATCACAACAGAAGAAAAATAAATAAATAAATGGAGTCATTCAAATGGGCTGTGAGAATATCAAATCTACAGCCACGTTGGGAGCCCATGGGATACAGATTTAAAGAGGGGAAATAAGAAGAAACTTTCATAAATGAATCAATATGGAAATGAACAAAATAACCTGTAGGAGATGAAAGAATGACTTAATAAAGTAAATAAATTCTCTCCTCAAGAACCCTGCAAATGCAAATGGTAGACAAACATATGCAGCTTCATTGGAGCCTTCATACCTTCCTCCAAAACCTGTAAGTAAACGAAGTGAAAATGAGAGATAGCTTAAAATAATATCTTATGCTTTAGGGTTATCTTGTGAATGCCCTAAGATCCAAGGGTTAAAATTAAATCAATCTAATGGCCAATAATGGATGCACATCTTATTAGCTTAAATCACATTACTTATTTTAAACATGTTTAATTATTAATCAAGCTGTGGTGGGGTCTTCAACTAATTCTTTATCATTTAGAAACAATTAGAAAACTTTTGTTTTAGACTTCTATTTTTTTCTTACAATTTTAAATTTGAAATTTGCATTAAGTCAAATTACACCTCAGCCATAAAAAAAAATTGGAAACTAAAGTTTCCAATTTATTCTTATTTTAATTTATTTAATGGACTTGAGTAAAAATTATTATTCTAGATAAGAATAAATAATGGGTGACTTGATGTATGGTTCATTCTAAATGTTTTACAAATATTGTTTAACAATAATGTTATCATAATTAAGTCTTAATTATTGTTGAAATCAATAATTCTGAATTAATCTATATAAATAATTGAATGATAACCAATAATGTTATTAATGTCTAGATTGGGTTTAAACAATGATATTGCTATCACTCATTTCTCCTAATTAGAATCATTGGGGTAGGGATTGATTGGTGAGTAAGTAATTTAGTAGATAATATGCTCTTATCATTAATCTATGAATTTGATAATAAAATAATTAAGGTGTAAACAATAATCAAATAACAACAATGTTACTAATACTTGGTTTAGAATTGAATAATATTCCTATTAATTTAATGATTGAGCAATGACAATATTAAAGGCTAATGCATACCATTTGTTTAAATTTAATAACATTCCTTATTCAGGTCTCATGGGTGAAGAGCTATAACACCTTCTTAATAGCTTAATTGATTGAATTATAATAGTCTTATTAATCATAAACTAAAGGTCCTTGGCAACAAGTTATTGTACAAACAACGTCAGGGCAAATTGTTGGAGTATGTTTATTGGGTGATAATCGATCTTAACATGCAATTAACTTTATAAATGTTAATGACATTGGAAGTCACAAACCAAATATACATGTATGTGCATGTGAGAGTCGTGTATACAACCATTAAAATATAAGAAGAGTTATTATTATAATAAAAGAAATCCATACAAAAGATATGAGACATTTCACTTAAATTGAATATGTATACCTAGGAAGAGAATAGAAGGTTAGATCTAACCCTCAAAGAGATTATTCCCTTGAGAGAATTAGAGTGGATATGAGATTAAAATGAGAGCTAAAATTCAATTAAATATCCTTCTCATTCAATTAGGTATTGGAATGAAAAGATAACGGGACCTTCGTCAAGGTGACTGAGGATACCTAAAACCCATAGGATAAGAGATGAATCAAGGAGGCTTAATACACTATGCTAAGTAGTCAAGTACTAGAGATGACAAATTTTATGAGTCATAATATGTGTTGATCATAATACTAAATTCAATAATGGTTCTAGGGTAATTGCTTTAAAAAAAAAACATTGACCTTATAGACAAGGCTATTGGTGTACATCTAACCATCATCGATGGTTAATAATGCTTGTGAATATTGATAAATTAGAGTATAAATCTTAGTGACACCATTAACGCTTAGTGAGGTAATTAGTCGAATCGATGTGTTGAAAAAAATAGTGTAGTACATGTTTATTCAAAAAACATTGTTGGTTGTGTTGAATGTCCACATGTAAAGTTGTGGGCATGATAGGGAGGTTGTTTCATGAGTTGGGTGTGAATCCCTAGTATAAAGTTTTGTGTTTTCCATGAGGAAAAATGAGATTTTATTATGTCAAAGTAGGAGAATGATTGGGGCAGTGAGTTTTCTTCATGTTTTGAGCATGTGCAAGCCTAGATAAACCTGTTTGAGGTAATTTCATGGTTGTTTATGAGTGGTATGTTAGTTTTTCAATAGAACCCTAGTTTTGTGGCTATAAATGAGGGTTTTTGAGTTTGGCACTTGGTTGTGAGAATTTTAGTGAAACAATTTTGGATTCTAAAGTTCTGATACATTGGAATTGCTGCCCCAAAGTCTCAGAGATTTTGACAAAGCCTAGAGAGTAGTCCCTTTGTAAAAGAGGGTTAATTTGAGCCCTCAAATGCATAGAATTCTTGATTTGAGTGATTTGTTACAAAGGAGTCACAGGTGATTGGTTGATATGTTTTTTACCATCAAAATGGGTCTCTAAAACTAGTCAAGTTTTGGTTTGAAAGGGTGAAGCAGTGAAGGTATACCCGATTAGGTAGTTTCCCAATGCTACAAGGGAAAGAGTGAGTTTTGGTGAATTGATGAGTTTTAGATGAGTTTGTGATTTGACAATTGTTGTTGTTTGGAATTGTGTCAAGTGAGTTTGCAGGACCTCCCCCACTACATCATGGTGTCTTACATTGATTTATGATTCTTAGTATATCTTTCTATTTTTAGTCAATGTTTTGATTACAGACAAATAACATAATTTCTTGTTGCATTTATCATAGAAATAAAGGCCTCTTTTGATTGTAGTAGAGGATGTAAAGAGTGAATCATTGGCTACTTTGATCTTGAATAAGCTTTGTGTAGGGGTGAAGGTTGGTGGATTTTTCTATTTAAATCTTGTTTACTTTTTAAAGTATTTTTTAACTTTAAATTCTAAATCCTTAGCATTTTAAAAATATATTTGTGTCTAAATCAGGTTTGTGCTATTAAGGCCCTTGGTTTTGGTGAAAATAAGAAAAATAACTTGTAGGATCTTGCTACACTTACTGGTGGATAGGTTAGGTTTATGTTTCTATGTATCTACTCTAGTGATAACTTTAAGAAACCCCCCTCAAAAAAAATATAAAATCTTGGCGAATCTTTCATTTTTTTAGGAAAACATATTAATTTCTATTGGCAAATCTTTCCATTTTTTCAAAAAAATAATAATTTTATTGGTGATTTTTTTTACATCACTAATTTTTTTTAGAAAATTTTGGTGAATCTTGAAAAATAATAGGAAAATGCATTAATTATCATGGAGAATCCATCCAATCTAAAAATATTTCTCATAGAAAATTAGGGGCTCGAGGGTGGAAATTATCGGTGGGTTTAAGGGGTAGACTATAATATTTACTTGCCACCATTGTTTTAAAATATATTATAATGGCCTTCATTGTATTTTGTAAGGTAAAATGTACCCATGATTTGTAAGTCTCATGGGGCTCAAAATTTCTTTTAGATCATTGATCTAATTGTTGGAATCAAGGAACACTAAGAGGGGGAGTGCATTATTGTGTTGCAAAATTTAACTTTATTAACCTGATCTTTAAACCACTTATAGTATTGAAGCAAAAGAAAGATGCAAGAACACAAAGCAATCAACCACAACACCATAACACAAGGATTTTTTACATGGAATTCCTATTAGGATAAAAACCACAATGGAGGTCAATCCACAATATGAGTATACTCAATATAGGTGTTTACAAATGGGGAATGCACATGCATTCAGGCACACTACCTATAGCTCATTGCTCAGATACAAAAAGGAAGATTCACTGTCTTACAAAAACATTTGGATTACATCCAAAGGATTTGAACTAAGAAAATAGCATCTGCCAATGCCTAATTACAGTTCCAGTTAAGCACATTTGTAGCATTCTTCACACTATGTCTGATTTTGCTTTTTTGCTCTTAAAACTCTGTCTGCTTTGATTCGGAACACAAATCTTCTTTTTGCTCAAATCAAACTGCGCACAATCGATCAATAATTCTTCTGAATTTTGCAACACATTGCACCATACACCAAAATGATATGAGTAATCGCTTATAAATATTCGCATTAAGAGATTGCAACAACTACACGTCAGCTTTTACAAAATATAAAACATGTATAAACCATCAGCTCAATCTATAAACAATTATTAATGCGAACTAACCAAAATCGGCCACAACATAGTGAGGACCCAAAATAACATCCTTGAACATGAAACACCTTAAACAATTACTCCTCGAATATCCGCAACACGCTACATTCACTTAGTCGGTCTTCTTGCACTGTTAAAAAGAAAATCAATCAACCGGATCTTCTAACTTGCACACAAATCAATACTAGGCTCGATGATTCAAAGATAGGATAGATCAAACATCAAAAAACCTTCCCTGAGATCCACAACACAAAATGATAACAAAAAATTGCATGTGAATCAATATACACAACTCTGTCGAATGCTCTATTCTAGCTTTAACATTTAATCACTAAACTTCAATCTGACTTTCGACACCAGCAAATACTAACATTCAGATAGGATCACTAACTAGGGTTTCCATCAATGACAACACCAAATGACTTGTGCAGTGTCTCTTGCCAACAATCTCCCCCTTTGGCCTTGATGGCAACACCTAGTGAAAAATGACTAAGTTTCAGAATCAGTACCAACATGAATACACTGCCAACCTTCAAAAATTCAAAACACAACTCCCCTTGAGATGAATAAGGAATTTTTCACTATCCCACACTCCCCCTTTGACATCAATGGAAAAGGTGGGAATCCGCATACCAAAAATCAAACAAAATCACTATGA